>VYZT01052362.1:14862-27946 GCA_013400735.1 Pomatostomus ruficeps
CCCCATCCGAGTGACCTCCCCGCCCACCGTCCAGTCTAACATTTCCTCCTCTCCTGTCCACCAGTTAAGCTCCACCATCGGCACTTACGCCACCCTGTCGCCTACCAAGCGGCTGGTTCACGCTGCCGATCAGTACAGCAAGCACTCCCAGGAGCTGTACGCCACCGCCACCCTGCAGAGACCCGGCTCCCTGGCAGGTAACGCCGCTGCCGGAGCGCAGTACCTGAGCTGCGGCGGCTCGTCCCGCCTCCCCGGCGCCGGGCAGATGTGCGCGCTGCCGCGGGTGCGGGGCTCGCCGCACCGCCCGCTCTGACCCGCGCTGCGGCTGGGGGGCTTGTTACTATGGCGCATCTCTGCTCTGCCGCCATCGGAGCCTCGGAGCCTCTGGCAGGGAATCGCTCTTGCCCCGATTTACAGGCGGCTCTGGCGTACTTTACAAGTTTGGGGTTACTTAGCAGGAACTCGCGGTGTTGCGAGTCGTGCCGAGTAAGAGGTAGCGGTGATTTGGCTCCGAGTGCTCTTTGGGGAACAGGCTCTTACAGCTGATTTATTGTCTCTGTAAACGCACCCTTCGAGCAGATCCTAGAAGTGAGATACTGGTGCGCTGTTCTCTAAACCATCTCTCTGCTAAACTGAGCATCCTTCAGGGGTGGGTTTTTTGTGTTCTCAAAATTTCCAGTTTCATTGCTATAGTAACAGCTGCTATGCTCATATGTTCTCTTGTGTGACATAAATAGATTCGAAGATAAATAGGATACACGAAGAAGTTTGGCTGAGTTTATCAGTCAGGTACACAAGCTTCTTGCTGGAGTGAAGACCTCAGCCCCTTTCTCCTCTCGCCCACTTTCCCTCCCCCACTCCAGCTGTTGTCAGCATCCTGTATAATTCCAGTGTGTCTAAACACACATGGAATTAACTAATAAGAAAATACAGTTTTCATTTATCTCCTTGTAAGAATTATTTGCTGGAGTTTTTTTCCTATTTAAAGGATAAGGATTTAAAAACTTTGTATGTTCACATGTATATACGCATATATATATCACTACATTTTAATTTCAGAATGAGTAAAGCGACAGTATTGTTAAATTAAGGTAAAATTAAAGATCTTGGGATGCTTATCTCAAGCCTGTTGTCAAATAGTGAGTCTCAGAACACTAAATGGCTTATTTAGCAGTTTTATTAATACAACTGATCCCTGCTGTAGTCCAGCCCACTGTTGGCCACAAGTATTCGAAACTGCCTTTGTACAGTGGAAATTAAGAATTGCCACAGACTTTGTGTTTGAGGGAGTTTTCTAGCTTCATCCTATAGCAAGAGTTGTTTGAGTCTAAAAGAGCATGGATGGAATGGTCAGCATCAAAAGAACTGAAAAAAATAAATTCAAAACTTACGTACCTGTGGCTGTGAGCTATTAGTATTTCCCTGGGTTTTTTTCACCTTTGTTCTTGGATAGAAGTCTTTGCTTTGGGAAGGTTCTAACAGGCACAGTACTTGTTCCTGTTTATATACTGTTAGCATTGGAATTTGTGTTGTATTGGGGGTTTGGGTTTGGTTTTGGGCTTTTCTTTAAGAAGGCATCTTTTATAGCATTGCAGCATCAAATCTGTGATGATAGCTTAGTCCAAAACTTTTTTCTGTAGGGTTTAAGGTCCAGCAGAATGACTCTGAAGTGCTACAGATGCTGTTCATCCTGGGCTAGATCCAGGTTGAAATGTGGATTTAGGCTTTTTTGGCCTTCTTGGCCAACAGTGCTTCTACAGACATCCTAATAGGATTTTCTACTTTGTTTTGAATAAAAGTTAAGGAACTGACATTAATTTTCTTGGATTGCTTTTAAATAAAACCTTTTGATAAGACTTCTGCATCTTGCATAACCTGCATCTTTTTAAAGCCTACTGCAGGGAGTTGCCTGATTTACTGATTTATGGCTTTGGTGAAAGAAAAGCCAAAAGATGATACATGCATTTAGGAAATGGCTTGTGTATTTTTGTGTGGATTTTATTATGGGAGGGAAATCATGATTGACCATTTTGAGTTTGCTGTTGAGTTTGTAAAAATTGATAAAGCAACTTTGCCAAGTGTTGGGCTGATCAGAACAAATGTATGAATCTTCTGGGTCACTCTTCTCGTAGGTTTTGGTTTCAAGGTACCTAAAAACCCTCGTTGTTTTATTGTATAACATGGAAAGTCCTGTAACTTGAATGAGTATTGGGTGGCAGACATACAGAGGGAGAGTATTGCTACTTGAAAGACTCCGTGTAAGCAACAGTCTGTTAGTAAATACCTTTTCTTTGTTTTTTCCCCCACAGTGGTGACATGCCTTTCGAGTAGTCCTTGAAAGGAGCTCTACCACATGATCACATTCTTTTGCTAAGATTTCCTATTGTGTGCTCCCACCCCTTATTTTCCATTGCCATTCTTATGCATGTTCCTCATGGCCTCCCTGCCATGCGGAGTTACACATTTGCCAGCAGTGTTAAGTGCCTGACTAATCTTCTAGACTTTCACTGGATTCACTGAAGTCAATGGACTACTCAGAGGCTTAAAATTAGCATACGCTTTAGAGTTAGCCGGGATCAGATGTTACAGATACTACTAAGGCAATCTTAATTTCTTCTTTTTTCTGTAAGTATTTTTGCTCAGAACAGCAAGTAAGGATATTATATTTTTGCTGGAGTTTTTCAGTCATTGTGTTCGAAATCAAACCCACTGAGAAGGAGAGCAAGCAATTGTGTTTTGAAAATCTAATATTCAATAAATAGTGGTTTTGCTTCTTGTTCGAAACATCCAAAGATGAGTTGAAGTTTTTTGGGGTTTTTGAGAGCAAGAGAGGAGGAGGAGGAATGGAGAATAGTTGTCACATTGCACTGATTGATGGTTTGCCTGCTGTGATTAATGTGAAGTTGCATCGGTATGTATGTGTCATCACAGGGATGATGTTAAACTAAGTAATCTTTTTTATATCTGGCAATTAAAAAAAAGCATTTGTAGTAATTACTAAAAACACAAATAATGCATTTGTTTTACTTATTTTTAGCATGATACTAGAAATTTGTCCTGGAGCTATCTACTTTGTGAATACTACTGGGTTTCAGTGTGCTAACCAAGCCAAACTGTATCAGTGCCAGACTTAGGTATTTAAAAGACAAGACACTCAGATAAGAACCTTTTTTTAAAAAAAATGAAATAAAAAGTTACATAGATGGCCCAAAACATAATCTGTTTAAGACTTAACTGAGGAGAGGGCCTTATTTATATTGATTTCCTACAAATTCGATTATGAAACAACTCGAAATTATGAAGATGGCAATTCTTAGACTTCATCCTGAATTTCAAATGAGACATGCAACAGCGTGCAATGACTCAGTTTTAACCGAGTAACCTTAGAAACGTCTTCAGAAATGGCTTTTAGTCTAGTTATATTTGAGCTGCTGCCACTGCCAAGTGTGTGTGTGTATGGGTGTGTGTGTACATGTGTATATAGTGGCTCTGGTGAGTGTACATTTGCTGTGTTTATTCTTAGTCTAGCTGCTTCATTGCTATGAGCTGCAATTGCAGTTTTAGAAGTAGTTTTCTGCTCTGCACTGCTTCAAAGCATATTCAACCGTCTGTTCAAGCAGCAATCCAAATCCAGAAAGCACAGTTTGTAAATACCTTCTTGCAGCTTCCACACCTGGACTGAGCTTCGGGGTGCTGCTGGGAGCCAAACTTGCCAAAGGAGCCCATTTTGCGTGGGAAGAGTGCAGAGGACACCAAGCAGCAGAAACGTGGGCAAACCCTTTAGGAGGCAGGTCATGGCACAGGTGCCCACCCTTGAAGCTCTGCTGAAGCATCTCCTGCTGGGCAGAATCACACAGACAGTGCTTGAGGGGTACCTAGTTTATCCAAGAGCAAGGGGAAGGGAGACAGTCAGAGTGTGGTGTTCAGGTGGTTTGTGCCTCAGGTTATGTGGCTGGGAGCAGCCCCGATGTTACAGAGCCACTCCTGCATCTTCATAGAGGTTTAGGGAGGACTAGGGACACAAGGCAATGGAAAGTAGTTTTATGCATTGATTTATTACAAAAAACTAAAAGGATGGTAATCCTGCTTGAAGACTGCACCATGTTTCGTAAGCTGTACTAAAAGGTTAAGTTTAAGAAATGAGTGTTGGTGTGAATCACTTGCTGTGATGCTAGGTGGAAAGAATATTACACAGCTATCTTTCATGTAGGGTGACATGTTCCACCGAAGCAAGAGCTGTAGCATCCCTCTAGACAGCCCTGATGTCATCCCCTGTTGAAAACTTCAGTGCTCAGCTTAGTGTTTACAATCTTCTTTCAAGTCCCTGTGAAATCAAAGTGGAAAGAAATTTTTCCTTTCTGAGTAAGACTGTTTGTATGCACATTTAGTATTAACATTAAAATAACACCAGTTTATAAAAATGTGCCATAGGTTAATACATAAAATATGCTTTCCACTCTTTAATGAGCAAAGAGTTCTAAGTTTATCAGGGTCTTAATTGGTTCCTTCTGCTCCTTCATCTGCTTTGCCTCACTCTTCTTTCTCATTGCTGAGGACCTTTCTTTACCCTTTCTCCTTCTGTCAGCCTTTCACTGCATATGACGTGTTGAACCCTGGTTTCCCATTGGGGTTTATGGCAGGACTTCTATTTGACGGTGAGCGTTGCCATGTTTTGCATGTCAGTGTGCAATCCTAGGGGCACAGAACAGCTTAAGAAACTTTGTATAGGGTAGCTGATGTACATTACCACTAGCATGGGTTGATACTTCCTTTTGATTGCATGAAGATACTGGATCATCTGTATATCATTAGTTCATTGCCATCTTTAGAAAAATTCTCTTGTTAGGTGTTAGAGTTCTCCAGTAAATCCCACTGTATTGTGTATTTGTGTTAGAATAGCTGCACTGCTGTTAACTTACAGCCAAAGTGAATCTAAATCACCCCAGAATTAAAAGTTCTCTGTGCCTTTAAATCCTCACCTGAGACACAGGGCTGAGCTGATAAAACAGTCTAAGTGTGATGTGCCATTGTACTTCTTTGGACAGGCAAGGAGGAAAAATATTTGGATTTTTTTTTTGCTTTAAGATAAGCTCTTGGACCATCTATATGATTGATCATAGGAGAAAGGACACTCAGTTGTTTCCCATAACTATTTTGTACTTTTACAGAATCCCATGAGTATCTCTTTTAGAGAGAGAACCAAATTACTTCATTAATTTTAACCAAAGTAGTTTTCCATGGATTTCTTTCTAAGTTTTTTTTCCTGTGTTTTTATTAGCTGGAAAATTCCTTTATCTGCTGTCAGAGCCTTTACACATGAGAACACTCTTAATGCTCTTGTGTTCTGGGACAGACACAGTCTTAGGATTTTTTTTTTCTACCTCTACTTTCGTTTGTTTTGAGACTCTTTCTTTCAAATAAGACAATGAAGTGGAAGATTTTGAGTAGTATTGAGCAATATTTCAGGTATTAATCAGAACTTAGGCTTTGGTACCTTTCTGATACAAAATTACTTGTTTCCGTGTTGCAGCCTGGAGGTTGGATATGCAGGTGTTGGTTTGGAGTTGATACAAATACACAACTTAATATTCACCTTGCTTTTCTTTGTCACTTATTCTACTTAGTTCTTCAGCAATAGTTGTGATTCTAATTGTTACAACTGAAACCTTTACAACTGTGCTCAATTCCAGCTTGGACAAGGTATCCAAAATAGACAGTGCACAGCAAAAAAGCAGAAGGAATAAGGTGTATGAGTTTGAAATAGGTTATTATTGCCGTGAGTTTTACTCCTGTATCTTTCAGATCTAGCTTACATGAAATTAATTTGCTCCTGGGAGAGGAATAATTGACAAGAGCCAAATACAGAAGCCCCTGTGCATCCTTGAGCTAATGAACTTTGTCTTTGGCTCCCAGTTTGAGCAAACACAAGAAATACGTCTAAGCTTGGGTCTTGCTCTCTCACTGATCACCAGCTTTCCCTTTGCTTCCCATTCTTGATAAGGGGAATTGTTTGATTGATTCTCCTCATGGTCTTTCAGAGGGGTATGAAATCAAATAATATTGCAGACTAACAAGCTTTTGGGCAAGGAGCACCAGTGCGCAGCTCTGCTGAAAAGAGGTTAAACTCGTATAAAGCTGCAAGTGTTTTAACCAAATGACTGGGGAACTGAGTGGCAGTGGCTGTTTCTGGGATTTTAGGTGACTGTAACATCAGACATGCTTCTGGGGACCACTGAGGCCTGTGCTGTTGCTGGGGAACCACACCTGTGGTTTCTGGCCTCTGGGCCTGAGCTTTAGCAGTGAACCTAAGAAGGCCAGGATTCAAATGTAAGCATGCAAGTCACTAGAATAAATTTCTTGAGTGTCAGAGGAGAATTTAAAATGTCTCTGCTGATAAACCTGCTGAGCAGGAGCACAAGAATAAGGTAAAGTTGACAAAAAGCTAACAGAGAAGAGTCTATGTGCCTAGCAGAAGGATGGTTGAACCAAGGAGCTGAAATTTGCCAATTTTTCTTGGCTGCTGAAATCCAGTGGAATGTATGAAGTCAAAGAGCAGTGTTTTGGGAGCCTCACTTTATGGAACTTGGGTTAGAGCAATAGAAATACATTAACCAGTCTTGACACTACAGTTCATATGCTTGTCTTGCCTATGTTGATCTGCATTCTGTTCAGTATATGAGATGGCAGGAAGAGAATAGGGCCTCATAAACAATTATAAGCCCAAACTTTTGGCTCTTAAGGGCATGCTAGTGAGGTTAAGTCTCATCCTTGCCTATTACAATCCATTTTTGCCTTCAGGTCTCAGTGGTGTCCTCATGTACCTCTTGTCCTCTTCAGTTTCCGGGAGCGTGATTCTGTGCCATAGGTCTTCAGCCTCAAACTCGCTTCTTGAGAGCAGAAGAGAGTGCTGTTCTATGGGATAGGGAGTATTAGGCAAAGACAAGGTCCCCTTCTATCAAATTTCTGACAGTCAGGCTTTTGTGGCATCAATGAAAATGTTTGTTTGTGCTGTACAGTCTAAAATGGGATGACTGTGTTTGTCTTGCTTGTGCACTGGGCAGAGAAGGCACATGTGAAAGCTGCAGCTTCCTCAGTCTCAAACCCTGTTGCAAGGCCTTACCCAGTAGCCTGGAAATGTTTGTTGCAAAAGTATTGCTAAAAAGGGAGAGAAATCTTACATTTATCATGGTCTTTGGGTATTTAAGGGAAGTGAGAACATGCCCTTCATTTTTGCTGTGATGGAAAACAACATCCTTTCCAGTTGCTGTGGCACAGAAACTGTTCCGAGTAGATGGAGTAGCTGAGATGTAGAAAGTCAGTTTTCAGCTCATCAATAACGTAAGCATTCATTGGTTGGGATATCTAACAGCTTCTTGGTTGTTGTGTGCACACACTCTCTTTAAAGAAGTGCAGGTGCCTTTGATCAAAAGTAAGTAACTCTGGCAGAAAGAATATGGCAAAATGGCCAGTTGAGGAAGGCTCGCTTTATTTAAGGCCAGGGCTTGGGTGGGGAGGTGCCCATGTCTGCCTGTACCAGATCCACAGTGCTCAGAGGTGAAACGCATCACTTGTCAGTGGGAGCAGCTGCCAGAAGCTACACTGGACCAAATTTTCCCTATGAGCAGTCGTGGGAGATAAATGAGCCAATTTTTCCGTAATCATAGGGTCAAATTTGAAGATCACATAGATGTGGACCCAGAACAGAATACCGTTTGGTTTTATAAAAGTGGTATTGGAGGGGACAGAGAGATATTGTCTAGTGATAATGAATTCGTGGAACTGTACATTATCATAAGTTGTTAGAAGCAAAAGTCACAATTTAGTATGCTGAAATGAGAAGGACCAAGTGATGACTAATCTCACAATTATAAGGCATGGCATATGAAACTGCCAGTTGGATCACATAGATTTTTAATAAGTACATCAAGTTGCAACTTACAGTGTATAAGTGAAGAAGTGTCCCTGTTCATGGCAGGGGGTTGAAACTAGATGACCTTTAAGGTCCCTTCCAACCCAAACCATTCTATGATGCTGTAACAGAAAAGTGCAGTATTAGTTTCGATACAAGTGGTTTGAAATCGCATGCAATCCTCCCTTTACTACTGAGGAAATTCTTGCATATGCTTTTCTGTATTTGCTTCCTCTGTAGTGTATGTCTGTGTCTTGCCTTATGGCCCCTCATCCTCTCTGTCCAATCCAGGTGCAAACCATGCCTTTTATCAGCTAGCCAGCTGTGCTGCCCTCAGGCAGTAAAAGCTTTTGATCATGGGGCTAAAGCTGTCCCTGGGTTTAAAGAGCATTGCCTGGGAGGAAAGCAAGGGTGGAGAAGGAGCTAGGATCCTCTGATACTAGGGCAGATTTCCTGTCACTGGAGAGCAAAATGACACCTCCCCACCTGTCAAATTCCCTGAGCATCCTGGTTCAGTGACAATGCAGTCATGTTTACATTTGCTCACCAAAAGGTGTCATGAGCTCTTCAAAGTCCTGGGAGCATGGTCTGTAAAGGAGGGTGAGCTGGACTCTTGTGGGGGAAAAGAAGATTGAGGGAGACAAGATGACAGCCCTTGGGGCTAGTATATCTCGAAGAAGGGAAGGACTGAGTGAAAGAAAAATTGCAGACCTGCTAATCACAGTGCTCTCTGGACATTACAACAAAAACTGATGGAAAGGATAATATAAGACATGAAGGTAGTAAATGGTTAGTGGGATAATTTGCAACATGAGTTCTTCAAGAAC
This sequence comes from Pomatostomus ruficeps, assembly GCA_013400735.1. NCBI lineage: Eukaryota > Metazoa > Chordata > Aves > Passeriformes > Timaliidae > Pomatostomus > Pomatostomus ruficeps. Next base: position 23,599 of record VYZT01052362.1, read on the forward strand.
AGATTGTACTGGAATGACCTGCTTACTGACCTTTTCTTAGATTATATTTTATGTCATTCTATTTCCTGTCAGGGCTCTGAGCACGCATTTTCTGTAGTGCCACTTGGGAAATGTTTAGTTAAGCCAGAGAAGATGGATATTCTTAGAAGAGTGTAGTTGGGCAGAGACCTGGGTAAAGGAACATTGTCAGTTTGTCATTTTGAAGATTGAAGTAATGGAAAGGAAGGGTACTACTAATAAAGTTCCACAAGGAGAACTCTTTTGGCTACTTGAAAAATACTTTTTCATTTTATTATCTTGGCACAAAACCATGAAATAAGCCAAGGAAACTTCTTGATAGTGGAATATTAGGAGGCATTTTTTTGAAGAGAGGAAGAGAAATCCTGTGTAGAAAGAGTTTTGCAGATGGGAGGGAAAGAACAGAATTGGAGCCAAGGTAATAACACACTTAATAGCGAGTTACATGTTCGACATCTTTGGCTGAAAAGAAGAGTAGGAAAATACGTGTGTGACCTGGTTGAGTACAACGTGTCTCAGCCACCTGTATTAGGAGCATAATAGAATATTTCGTGGCCTGACATGGCCTGACATAACAAGCAGAACTGGGAGTGTTACACAGGGTTAGGAGTTCATCTGGTGAACTGTACACAACTGTGACCCTCTGTAGGCAAGAGACTCTCTGGGCTTGATCTCTTCTGAACTGTCCTGCATGGATTATCAAGAAATGAAGAAGCTTGTTGTACACAGACCTGACTTGGTGTTTTTCCTCTGTTTTTTAATGGAGGAAAGGCTGCTAGATTACATAGCTGCATGTAGTTAATGGAGGCTATTCATTAAGAGTGCTGAATCCTGGTAAGAATAAATAAATTGATGAAGGATTTGCTATTCTTTGAAAAAAGACTAGTTGAGTCCCTGGCGGTTGGGTGGGTTTGGAATGAGATGATTTTGAAGGTTCCTTCCAACCCAAGCCTTTCTGTATTTCTGCGATTCATCTGACCAAGGAGGGAGGGAGAGCTAAAGGTATCTTCTGTGTGGCTTTTCACCATCAGCCTTTGATTTTAGGACTTTGACTAACCAGCTGTGGTGTGTTTGACTGGAGAATCTTTGTGAGCTAGTTCTCCTCCATTTTCCCTCAAAAGATTTTAACTGGATAGCCCTAGTGAATACAGTGAGCCCCCAGCCATGATTGCACTTTGTCTGGTCTCTGACCAACCTTCAAAGTTTTCCAGGTTTATTAATAGATATTTTGCGTTTCTTTTTGTCTGAAGTTGTAATTCCTGTACAGCTCATGTCATCCTTGTCTGGGTTGCATCTTGAGATGCCTTTGGCAAGAATCAGCTATTGCTGAACTTAACTGAGCCGTGTCCTCCAAAGTGATCTAGTTTGTGTTCTGCCATGCTTAAGATCCTATCTTGTGAATCCAGGAATTCAAGAATTAACTGTCTCAGATGAAAAGCTCTTTTTCTCTGAAGTTTGTCCAGGTTGTGATGGATTGCACACCACTGCTTATTTCAGTCTGCAGTAGAGTTTGGACTGCTTTTGTAAAATCAGGCAAAACTTGATCCACATGTCTTCAGCCAGCCATATGGCCTAGGAAGTGTTGGCTTCACAGGCAGGGCAGCCATTTGACATGCAAATAGTGTCAATTTGCATTTATGAATAACCAGGAACTAACTGTGTGACAGTTCAGAATGCCTCAAGTGCTTGTCACCTTTGGACCAGCCTGCATCTCATTCTTCTAATTGAAATTACTTTTAAAGCCATTCCTGAAGCTGGACACTTCCAGTAGTTTATTGCAAACTGCTGTGAACACATTTCTTATGTTCCTTATCTTAGATCTGCTTTCCTTTTGCCAGTGACCTTCTTTCACCATTTGTCTCCTGCAGCATTTGTTATGGCCATTTTACTTTAGCATGGACTCTCTGCTGGAGTGGCAGGCCTCTTTCAGCCTAAGGTTCTTTTCTGGCCATGCTTTTCAGCAATAATCTGAATTTGCGAGGTTAGTTGCAAAGTTTGTTTAGTTTCTTTTCTTCTCTGCTCTCTCTCTTTTTCTTTTCCTTCTTTAAATAAGTTCCTGCTAAAAAGAATCTGTAGCCATCCATTTCCTCCTTTGCTTGTTGCTTATTGTGGAAGGATTTACGTGAGGTATTTTTCTGAGTTTTTGGAAGTTGGATGCTAAATGCATGCTATTGAGTGATTGCTACATTAGTAAGAATAATGAATTAAAAGAGAATTTTTATGGGATGCAATCATTATTCCAGCATAAACTTTAAGTCCTTAAGCTACTCTTGTCATAATGTTAACAGTATTCCTTTTCTTTGTCTCTGCATTCAGCATTTCTTTTATTTAGACCATCCCTGTTAGAATTGCTTTAGATTATAATGATTTTAGTAATAGGAGATTATTTTAAGTTTTCTAGCAGAGGTCTCAATGTGTACATAATGTAAACAACCTAAAACCAGCTTGAATAGTGGTACAATAATCTTTTGAGCATAATTGTAGAAGTGGGTAATTGTTGGTCTAAACTTCTTTACAGGCAGAACTAAATTCTTTAGTTAGATTGTATTCAAATTGATTATGTACACATTTAATGAAACATCCATGTTTAAACTCATGTATTTTAACTGCAATGAGTCTCAAATGGATAATAAAAACTTGATGAGTAATAGAGTGTGTTCCAGAATATCCAGAGATATCTTCCCTTTCTTGAATTTGGCATTGAGAAAAAGACAAAGATAATGAACTCCATTTTTTTCTCCTGGAATGTCACATACTTACACCTCATGTCTTGGTGGAGTCTGGAAACCAGGTACTGCAAGCAAGTGTTCACTGAGGAGGAGAAAGCCTCTGGGAGGAGAAAGTGTTTAATATTCTATCAAAGATGACTTTATGTGAAAGAACAACTACTGCCTGATGCTTTTCTCTATTCTCTTATTGAAAGGCAAATTTTAGTATGAAGTGTTACACATAAAATTTTCAAAAGTTAATATTGTTCATATGTCTAATAATGTGCAATCTTCTTGGAAAAGGAATTACAAAAGATAAATTGTCAACACTTTTCTGTGAGAAAGCCCCAGATATGATGTCTTAGATTTCAGCTGTGTTTGTCAGAAACTGGACCGTAGGTTAACAAAGCAAGAACAATATTCAGAATAAGTTAATACTTCTGAAAAGGTGCTTATGTAATCCACATTCATTGGAACTATGTTTGCCTTTTCCCTGTTAGCAGGAAAACCACCTCTTGGAACTGTGAACTTCTAGGAGCGACAGTACAATTAGATAAAGCATTCCAGTTGCTCAGCAAAAGCCAGTTGAGGAATACTGTAGTTGGGCAGGCTTGACACTTTATTATCCAACTGAGTTTTGTTTTCTGGTGTTACCTTTCCCCCAATGTTGCACCATGACTGTTTTTCCCTTTGGGAAGCACTGTTCCGTGAAGCACCTTCCTTAACAAATTCTTTATGAAAATCTTGAGAATTTCACTTCCAGTTGGGTTTAAGCTCTAGGTATTCCTCCTTTTCTCTCTGCGGGGAAGAGTTGATGTGGAAAGGTTTTCCTCTTCCCCCTGCACCAGAGCTGCTGGGAGAACTTGCTTCGTTAAAGGTTGGCTGAGCTAATGCTCAGTTTGAGGGAAGGCTTCAGAGTTGCTGGGTTCTGTAGCTGCTGTGCTTTTCCACAGTGTTAAACACGATCAGAAAGTTAAATTTTCACCAGCAGGCATTAGTGCCATAGTGCCTGATTTGTTTTGCTGGAGGCAGCAGTGCTTTTCAGCAAATCGCTCATGCTGCTGGAAGTGGTCTCTAGCCCTACAAAGAGCTTTCAGGTTTTGGATGTTTAGCCTGTACTGCTGCTTAACCAGCAGAAATTGGGCCCCCAAGTTTGCTTAGGTATGGCCTTGTATCTTTGGAGGAAGGAAGACACAGCTTTAGGAAATTAAGGATGTGCTGTTCCTTCCCTTAGGTTTGCAATCCTTGTCAGTGTAGCATTCACTGTGGGGTTTCACAGACTATCCCATATAGGGTTTTTTTTTCTGAATATTTGGTTTTGAGGCCTGTCTCATCAAGTACAGTAGTATTTAATTCCTTTACCTGCAGAGTTAAATGCATTGCCAGAGCCCCTGCATCAGCATAGAGCCCATGGCGCAGCACAAAATTTAAGAGTTCAGAATTGGATATAATAAATTTTTATCATTTCTAAGATCAAGATTAGCAAAACATCAAAGATCTTGGCTGCTAGAAAGGCCTGATACTGTTTTCTGTTGTCATGAAGCTGTGGTGAACTATCCAAACAGCTTATGCAGGGCTGCTTGGCAGTGTTGCTTAGTAACATCATCCTATTGCTGAGGCAC
>VYZT01052368.1:9117-20682 GCA_013400735.1 Pomatostomus ruficeps
GCAACAAGCCCTTTAATTCCTAAAGTCTACAGACAAGAATCAAGATTTTCCATCACGTGCTATATCTAAGAAGAAAAACTCTCTCACAGATTTTGTATAATCCTATGTCCTTCACTCCTGGATTTACTGGCACTGTCACAACCATAGACTGAGTTTTTGGGTGTTAGTAGCTCAAAGACGGATTTGCAGAAACGGAATTACAGTGATCTGTTACCTGTTTTTCATGAACCAAATGTGTGTCTGCAACTAGTATTGAATTGCAATTGATTTCCTTTGTGTCAAGCTGGACAAAGGGCTCTTCCTAAACTGAGCTGCAGCATATTCCTTTTTTGTGTCTCAATTCTTCTTTTAAAGGCAATAAAAAACTCTACACACTTCAGAACAACACTTTTCCAAGTAGTAGAAACATTTTATTAATACCCTTTGCGACACCACAAAATGACCATAAAGTTAATGTAAGTTGGACACCCAGCTTTTTTTTTTAAGTATGTTTTCAACACATGTGATTAATACTCACAAGTAAGCAGCTTTTCCTTCTTCCAGTTCTTTACTTTTTCCACTTGAACCACTCTTTTTCCCACAGATCCTCCTGGTGATGCACATGAGCAATCCGCATTGTCGTACAAAGAAGCAGCTAACATCAGTCACAACCAGGATTAACAAAAGGGCTGCCACTCCCAGGCCAATGACAGCACCAAGTCCAAGACCATTAAAAAGAGTGTCTTGAAGGAAAGAAAATTAACATCTATTAATAACATTAATCCTAAAATAGCATTTTCTAAGCTGTTGGTCAAGACACTAAAGAATGTTTAGGAATGAACCATTCAGAAATTATTGAAAATAAACACTCCTGATGATTAAGCATATATAGTACCTGATTAAAATAACAAAAAAACCCATTTCTTTTGCATAATATTTTCCAACTGCCAAAATTCCAGTAAGTTCACAGAACATAAATGGCATTATTTAATAACAAATAATATCACATCGTAACACTCCATGACTAAGAGTATCAATAAAAATCCTAAGAAAAATGTTCAGCATTAACACAGATATAAGTTTTTATTTTCTACATTTTAAATACAATTAATTAGTAGTGGTGCTAAACAGAATTATGAAAGATTTAAGAGAGTGCCAAAACAGTGTTTATTCTTGTGGTTTTCTGAATTAGAGTGAAAAATAATTCAAGCTATTTAATCTGCAAACAGTTGCACACACTTAGTCTTAAATAATTTAATATGGGGAAAAATATGCGTATCATCAAATGATTATAGGGTTAGGACCTCATTTTGTTTAGTCTTGTACCTTGAAAATGCAATCATACACTTCAAAATAAACATATTCCACACCTGATCTTGCTTTCTGTGTCTGAATTATGAGAGCTGATGTTTAGCTAATTTTACTTCATTACAAACCTCGGGAAAGATATTTTAATGTTTTGCCTCGGTTGATACTCCCATGACAGCAAGGTTACAAACCCTTTTTAATAGTGTGATGCTCAGGAGTCTGTGAACTCAGATGACTTTTATACAGGAGAGGACTTTGATCAGTAACTAAGGGAAGAAAGCCATCTCAGTAAAGGCTCATGCACCCAGCTAATTCAAGAAACTCCAAACCAGCTCTGAAATTGGCCAGTGACAACTGACTGTGCTGAGCAAACTCCCTGAGGGGTGGAGCTAGGTGTGTTTGCCCACGGGTTCTGCACACCAGCATCACTTCCCAGCGCTCCCATGCCCTGGATCGATGCCTGAGTCAGCAGCAGCCACTGGGGCATTTCCATCTGCAGCTCTGCCAAGCTGCCAAAACAAGAGCAGGATTATTCTGACTGGAGATTACTTGAATCCTGTTGACAGAGGACACCAAAGAGACAGACACCAAACCATTACATAATGTATTTTAATTGTGTTACTAATATCATCTTCCTCTTCTTTCTCTTTCAACTCTCCTACAGATTGTTTTCAGATTAAGCATAACATTTATGCTTTCATATTTCTGATTAACTAATTTTAATGATATCTTTACCCTTTCAAATATAACTTGAAAGTTATTCTAAATCAATAAATATATATTCTTAGTCTAGTCTGTATAGAACTTCTAGTCTGTATAGAACTCTAAAATGGAAAATAAAAGACTTTTTTCAAAAGAAGAGGAACATTTTACTTCTTAAGCAATCAATTTATTTGTCTATTTTATGGGTTGTTTTATTGTAGGAGTGTTCTTCAGAACGTTATTATGCAACAAGCTAGAATTCAATGTACATGTTTACGCGGATGGATAAGCCGAAAAAACAGACAGGTATTATTTCAAAGTTATTCTCCTTTGTTCAGAAAGACTTAAGAACCACTACACAAATTATAAAATAATGATGTAGCAATGAAATAATGTATCATTTATGCATTGCCCCATCAGCAATGTTGGCAGTTGATGTTTTACATAATTTTGTTTTCTTTCCTTTTTTAAATATCAGCATTCCTACTTAAATACTGTAATTGCTGATACATCTTCCAAAACTTACTTTATCCCTATATCCACCCACCTATTTGGTGCTTCCTTTGTAACTTTCAGTAATTTTTGTTCACCAGTCTGAATTATCAGGAAGACATACGTAGATATTTCAATCCAGTTTATTAAAAAGATCATATATTTCAACTGATATAATACCAGTAAATTCTATAGTCAGTTTTAGAGACCTAATACAGTAAATCTCTGTACCTTCTCAACCACCAAATAGAATGTGGAGGAGAAAAATGAGGGTCATTTAATCCATATTTTAAAAGGAATTCAGGGGTTTTTTTCTTGTTTAGTTTTAGCATTTTTTTCTTAATGCACTGTTGAGAAGTTTTTGCTATGAAGAGATACATTTTTCACTGGTGTGAACAGTACTTTCAGTGTCTTTGGAACATTGTGAAGTGGCAAAACTCCCATTCTAGGTGATTCAGTGACAGAAATATCTACACAGTATTTTCACTGGCAAGTGAGGGAAATGTTTACAGTCACAATATTGCTCCTTTGTATAATATTTGCCAAAGTTGTGGGGGAGACTCTGTTTTTCATTTTTAATCTTATTGGTAAGGGTGAGACATCTGAGACATAAGTATTTGACTGTTGCATATTTCTACATCTCTTCATGGTTGATGATTCCCTTTACATTCAGCATTCCCCATCCTTACTACTGCTCTTCCAGTCCCACATCATATTTTTCCTACTTGAAACCCTTTTGTTCCTGCAGGTTTCTGTTTTGTAATTCTGATTTATTAAAATTGTGAACACTTTTCCAACATTTCTCTCCTTTACCTTCCGCACCCCAAAGAGTGACAGGAACGTGGCCCAATCCAGTGGTGAGTGAGGAGCGTGGCTGTGCTCAGCCTTTTCACCTGAGGATCTTATGTACTTCTTCTGAAAACAGGTGGAAACTGGACTGCCCTGTGTTTGAAATCTATCTGTCTTATGGTTTGTCTTAAGGAAAAAATATAAAATTATGTTTTAGAAGTTCATATGTGGCTTAATTCTGTTCTTTCTTAAAATACTTTGATTTTGTACTTGCCTATCTGCTGCCACCAAAGTGAGCTGTAAAACTAATCCTAATTGCTATTAAAGCACACTAAGGCCTTTCCTGATTGGTTTCAAAAATCATATCCTAATATATATACATAGTTTCAAAACAATGTGAATTTTTTTCTTTATATGTCATGACATCAACAGAAGTCCTAATTCTGTAACTGGATGAAATATTAATGTCTTAATACAAACAGCCTTCCCACCAACTCTGAAAAGCAATTTTGTTATCAAAAAGTGTTGCCGTAACTTAAATTATTATTATTGTTATTTTACAGAAACTATTTTAAATATTAAGGGTTTTTACAGTTTCCCTGTATTATGTACCAAACAGACTCAAAAGAGTAGTTCTACTTTTTGCTCTAAAATAACAACGTATTTATGTATTATACACCTTTTTACTTTCCTAGTTGAAAACAAACTTATTTTAAATCATAAAAATTCAATGTTAATGTGAGAGAATCAGATCTTAGGAAGTTTTTGAAAATGTTTATTGCATACATTAGTCATCTCACTATGGACGGCCTTTTAAAACACCGCTTGGTAAAAAAAAAAAAAGAAAAGCATAAGTTCCATAGTTCTGAATTATTTTTAATTAGAATTTGTCAAAAATATGCTGAATTTAAAATAATATGGTTTTGTTATACAGAATGTGGCATAAATAATGTAATACCCTGCCATGATGATGAAGGAAACTAACAACTTTAAAAACACATTTTTCATCTGCTTCTTCAAATAAGTGCTCATTAATGAATACTTATGGAAATAAGATTAAAAACCTTTTAGGAATGAAAAAAATAAATTGAAAAAAAAACAGCGCCCAAAACAAGTTTCTACAAATGCCATTGAAAGTTTTGGTAATTTCAAGTTTGGTCTTGAATAAGTTATACTTCTAATGATTTCTAATAAGATAATTGAACATTTTTGCAGAAATCATTTGATGAAAAAGAGGAATGAAGAGCTTTGGCAAGTAAAGCAGAATTTTCCAGTGAAAAGATAAATTTTCTGGACTCCCAAATATAAGTTCAGACTAAATTCCTTGAAGGATTCTGCACGAGATACTCCAAGGGAAGCAGGTCGAAAGGGAGAATCACCATCTATGCGTGTGTACAGAGAATGGTTTGGGTTGGAAGGGACATAAAAGATCCCCTCGTTCCAAATCCCTGCCATGGGCAGGGACACCTCCCAATATCCCAGATGGCTCAGAGCCCCATCCAGCCTGGCCTTGAACACTTCCAGGGACGGGAATCCACAGCTTCTCTGGACATTCTGTGCCAGTGTACAGGTACACTTTATCCATGGCAAGCCAAAAGTTTTGCTTCTGCACAGGAACCGAACACATTGGTTCAGACTGGTGTTACACGAACATATGTCCTTTGGGGTCACAGAATTTCTCTGTACTCTTACAGAAGCACACTGTATACATTCATTTACTGGTCCAATAAAAGAATAATTGCAAGCTTTATAACAAGTACTCTGAACTGGGGGGTTGGATAAGGTGACATCCAGACATCCCTTTCAGACCTTCAGTGATATTAAGTTTTGTTGGGAGAAAAAAGCAAGTTAGCACCTTCTGCTGCATTATTCCCTTCCCTCCTCCTTAGCAGGCATGGATTGAAATTAAGATGAAAGATAGATGATTACCTAAACTCCCTTTTACCATAATTAAGAGTTTATAAAGAAAAAAAAGCAATGCTATAAAATATGTTCCTAGCTTATAGGGTAACACTTGGCTGCTACATATGCATGGTGCAGAGTTATGATCCATGTTTGTTCTTTCTTTCAAGTCAGTCAGAAGATAAAGTAAACTTCTCTCAAACTAAAGTGAAAAAGTGAAAATTATGAACTAGAGGGTTAAATTGAAAATACTGCCCTGGGTTGTGGCAGGAAAAAAACCCATTCTTGTTTATCTTGTTGAACTACAGTTTTGTATTGATCCTTAAAAATGTGCCCAACCATGATGGTTAATTCTGCACTTCCTCTGAATATTGTCTTGATTTTATATCTGATCTGGAACATTTCCTAGACTCAAAGGCTTACAAAATGCGTATACTTATTCAAAACCTCTAAAAAGACAGAAAATATAGGTCTTAAGATTTTGTATCCATTGATGAGCACCAAAACAATCATAATGCAGAATCAAAAATTTGAACAGCTGTTTTAAGATTTTCTACCAGTTAATCATAAAACAGTGGCAGGCCATGATCATTGCTAGAATAAGTTCTGCCAAGCTAAAGATGTGGAGAGAGGAAAAACCCAAACATATTCACATCTGAAAAATAAGCATATAATGAGCAAAACTACAAATGCAAAACCAAAAGAATTTACCAAAAATGTTACAGAATTCCAGACAAGAAAGATACAACTATAGCACAGGTTCATATATAAAAATACATGAAATGTGTATACAGTGCTATGAGGTGAGTGTCACAGGCGGGGTATTGCAAATAACCAAAGGATGGTTTTTCATTATATCTGATATCTATATTTCACTGTCCTTTATTGCTTTGCATTTCCTTTATTGAAAATGGATACATCTAAATTGTGGGGCTTGCACAACTTTACCACTGCATGCTAAAGTATCTTCCTCTCTCATTTTCCAACAGGAAATGTCTAAGAGGTGTTTAAACACAGCTGTTGTGTGCTCCAGCTTCTTTGCTGTGGCTGATCAGGATGCAAGGACTATGGGACACCATCAAATGAAGAAGGAACTTTGTTTCGAGTAGCATGTTAAGGTAGCACATACTCAGATTTTTACAGAAATTAGGAGAGAAACCTTATCTTTGCTTCAAACAAGAGCTTCCCATTGCTGAACACTCCTGTTCCTTACTGAGGTAAAAATCATGGCAGAGAAAAAGAAGTAAAGAACCAATGATCCCTCCCCCCAACCCAAAGAAGCTCCAATACTTCAGCTGCCATATCCAGAGCTGCATGACCTGTTTTTAGTAATTTATATCAATAAAACTTCTCTTTTGAGCCAGGTAAATGCCCAGAAGCATCATTTCTTCCTTCAACTGAAATAAACAAATCACTACATTTGCAACATCAACTTGCAAGAAATCATTAGGATTCTATGCAACATTTACTGGGGGACTGTTTGATGCAAAAGAGAATGTGGCAGTAAGGAACATTCTTTTCTATGCCATTCTTTAATAAAAAAAGATACTAACAAAGCTATAATCTACATTAATTGTAATGCTTTTTCTTCCTCAGTGATTTTCCCTGTAACTCTCTGCTAGGACAGATACTGCAGAAGGGTAGAGGACAAACACATGGATGTGTGCTCTGCGCTGCATGACTGAGTAATGTGTTCTGACAGATACACTCAATACACAGCTTTGAAAAATAAGGGGACAGTACTACTGGCTTCCTCTAACTTTCTTCTACTTATAAGTGACAGATCTTCATTGTCTCCCATCTCTGATGAAATCTGAGCTGGAGTGAGTCAGGGGAGCCTGTGGTGCCACTAGGACTATCAGTTACACAGATAGGAGCTACTGAAATAAGCTTGTCTAAAATGTTGTACTTTTCTGATGCTTATCTGAGTGAAGGAGTTTTTCTTCATTATGGCTAAGATCTTTTTGCCAGCAAGTTTTCTGAAATGGATTTTTCCCTTTAAATTTTACAGGAAAATGTCTTGTATTATGACTCTCTCAGGATACTGAGTAAGTAGGACTTGAGTTCTCATTTGCTCTAAAGGCCCTTTACAATATTTTCCATAGGAAGGTGTCTTAATAGACATAAATGCAATAGATAAATAAAGGAAATATAATGTAAATAGCAGCTCGAGTGTTTCTGGCAACAGTGTCTTGTCCGTGGCCACTGATGGATAACAAGGGAAAGGAAAGGAAAATAAACATTCTTTACTAGAAAATGCATGCTGTGTTGTGAAAATGTTCTCTGGAGTTGTAATTTATTATTTTTTTAAGCAAAGTTTTAAAAAAAATGTCCTTGCATAATCAAGCTCTCCCTAAGCAGACTTCAGAAGCATTTCTAATAAGCCTAAAGAGTTATCAAGTTACAGCTACAGCCACTTTTTTCATGTATTTACTCAGTCACCATAGTAAAGGCTATTCTTTTAGCATTGCCTCCTTCTATGGGAAGCCCCAGAAAAATGCAGGGAGAGAGGTCCCAGTCCTCCTGTGCCTTGAGAGGAAAAGGCTGAACTGTGGGGTTTATGGCATCAGCACTGCACCTAGGTTTTCAATAGCCTCAGGGAAATAAGTTTCTGTGTCCCAGATTCCTCCACTCAAACTGACAGCAGATTTACTGAACATGTCTTTTGGAGGAGTTTCTAAGAACCTTCACAGATTAATTAAGATTGATGTGAGTATTGAGAACATATACTTATGTATGGTTTCAGTACTGCTATTACATAAAAGGACAAATTATTTTAATTGCTTCATTTAGAAGAATTCAAAATCACGCTGTGCACATACCACAGAGACATGAGAAATTTTTGCATCTTTATAGTGGATGACAACTCTAAGCAGAGTACTGTAGCCAGGAGATCTGAAAAAGAATCAAACTATCTTGGGATTGTATTTAATTTGAGAAAATATTTCAAGTTTGACAGCATTATCTTTAAGACATACGTAAATTCAAACACAACAGTTTTGAGAAGTAATACTTGGAATAGTCTTTTAAATATATAATTATTTTATAGCATTAGCTACAAAAAGAGCAGTTTAAGATTATAAGTGCTGCCAGTGTATGGTGCATGTTTTTCACTTGGAAATCTTAGACTGCTAAAAGTATAACTTACAGAAGAGTCCTGATTGGTAGGGTATAGCTTTTCCCAGTATTAAAACATCTGCCTTTGGGTACATCAGAATGGCTCAAGCTCAGGCTGCATATTTATACAGACATTGCACATACTTGCTCCATTAGTGCAGTAGCATGGCAGCCACCTGATATGAACCAAACTTAAAATTCAGGAATTCTAATTTTAGTGATTTTGATGTTGGTGGAGGTGTGGGATTTTTTTTTTTGTTTGTTTGTTGGTTGGTTTGGGTTTTAATATTCACTATTAGATAAAACACTATGAAAAAAATACAGATACAATGCTAAAAAAACCTCTTCAGATACAAAATACATCATGTAGATAGTACAAGAAAAATTTATCAGCAATAAAGAAAATACAGCTAGAAATGCTTTAAGTCAGTTTTCTTTATTACAAAAAATGAAGACAGAAGTTGCATGAACTAAAATGAACCTTGAACAACAGATGAAAGACACAAAGTTACATACATTTCTTGACATTGTGTTTGGAAAGGTGCTGAGGAACATCACAGTTACACCATGCACACGTTCTTCAGGGAAAAAGCAGAGATGACAACAAGTGCTGCATGCATGAAAAAAATCAGTGGAGCAAAATGGTAGTGAATTATGAACAAGATAAAAATAGGCAATGTTTCACAAATTAAAATTAACTACTTTAAATCCAGATTTTTTCCTCGCCTTTCACACTGTTTTTGAAAACAGAACATTACAGGTGTTGCAGTGTATCCTATATTTTTCACAGAATTAGTTTTTAGTACATTGTATTTGTTTTCATTTGTAATTCTGTTGGAAACATATACTGAGCAAGATTTACTTTACTTCTATTACGGGCACTTAATACATGCATTAAAATTAAAATTTTATGAAAATAAAATATGCACTGGAAATTGCCTCTACAAAAATGTTAAACATGTCAAATAAATATAGAGAACCGTTAATAAGAATATCGTACAACATAATGGTACTATGGTGGCAAGAATTACTACTACAGTTTCTTGGGACTTCAGAACCTATAATAAGTGGACAAAAATGGGTATTCCTACCTCAGGTTCTTGCTCTACTTGTAAAATGTCTAAACTTGGCGTAGCCCTCATACAGGTTACCTACAGCTACTGTTTCTAAACAGGCAAAGCTGGTTGATCTCTACACTTGATATTTGATGCCATCAGCTTTATATTAAGATGCAATTATCATTAAAGAGAAAAGGTGACTTTTCAACACTTACACATTATGACTATAAATATGTAGCAATGGAAAACTGAACATTCCTTATATGGCCAAAGAAAACGAATGGATGAAGTAAATGTGATAAGCATAAAAGAGCTCTAAATGTAGCAAAGATTTCAGTGATGCCACTATAGACCTCAGAAGTGATATTTCTGTATATAATATTCAACTTACTTCCTAAAAGTAATTTTTTTCCCCTTTACTCCTAAAATTCCTGAAAAAATTAACAATCAGAAATCATCAACACCCTGGACAACAGCTAGAGAACTGGCAACTATTAGCACAATCACAAACTGTATACAAATCTCCATTATGTCTTTTAAAAAAAAAAAAAACAACTGTTTTTTCAGGCTTAGTTAGGTAAGTTCACATTTGCATACACATTTGAATGGTGCCTATGCAGGTTTCCATGATGGAAAGAGAATATGTGGTAAGACCCTGAAAACTGACTGAGTATTGGTCATAAGGTTACGTATGCAATTAAATCACTGTATCTATTTTTTAAATAATTATTGTTCACATGTATATCATTTTTTGTGTCAGTGCTTGGCTATATATGTTCACAAGAAAATTAAATGGAACGTTATTTTGTTATTTGGTAATAGTATGTTTTGTACACCTCATAAAACCCCTCAGAAGTTATATTGTATTTCCAACGTATGCAATATATGTGTCTATTTCTGGGCAATATTTTTCCTATTCAGAGAGACAGCAATTTATATTCTAATAATCCTACAGCACTAAATAAAGGATTGCATTTGAAGTTGCATTATGTAAATACTTTGATTTGTGAACAATTTATAAATGTTAGGAAGTTGTCAAAACTCTGGAAAGAAGAAAGACAACAAATAAAATCTTATTAGGAAGAAGCCAGCCTTAGACTCTAAAGGTTGTAAATCAGAACATTTTAAAAACATTGTTCCTTAGAGATATACTGCTATGTCACAGAATAATCATTACCCTTTTTAAGTTTCTGTGCCACCAATATGTATTTAAGGCATAAGTTCAGCATAGAATATTTTAGGACTTCAGTCTTACAGATAGTTTAATATTAGCATTTTAAAATATGTGACAATGTTAAAAAAAAAGGTAACATTTTACACTGTCAGTCATAAGACCTAGAATCTTTTTTACAATTACAACATTTAAAAGAACAATTTTACTTATCTAACATTTAAATACTAATGTCAGCTGTATATTGAATTCAATTCGTGAAGACATATTTATCATTTTAATAGAGTTTAAATTACAATTTTAAGCTGTTCAGTCTACACCTATGAATTATAATTTAATTTGAAAATATCTCTGTTCATTTTTTCCTCATTCTTGTCTGTAAGAAGCCAGGATTTCAAAATCTTGTGTAGATTCCCACAGACTGTACAAAATACTGCAAAATAATCTTGCTGTCATTGTTTTTCAAGATACAATTATGAAATACTCAGAACTAGAAACAAAGCTGTATTAGTTATTCATCTGAGAAGATATATGACAACCCAAGGACATTATTCTCTTCCACTTTTTCTTTCTCATTACAGATGTTTTGGGTCACTGCCCAGAACCGCCTGGCTTTGCAGTCACATAATCCCTGTAATATTGGCTTAACTCATCCTCTTTGGAATTTGGTGGGAAGACGAGGGCCAAAAGAAAAGGATCACATTCAAAGTACTTGATAACCTCAAAATACAAAGCGCAGAATAATTTAAATTGGAGCAGACCTAAAATTTCTCTCACTTAATGGAGGAAATTTATGTAGTTTCCAGCTGAAGTTACTATCAGTTGGAAAAAAAGATAAGTGATCCAAATTTGTCTCTGTATCCCACTGGCATTGTGACACTGAGGATAAAAGCCAACTTGCCAATTATAATGTATATTTAGCTTCTAAAATTTCTCAAGGCTTTTCATTATCTCCTTCACAGTATGTTTGGAGAGTTCACAGTCAATCAGTCTCTGCGTCCTAATTCCTCTCTTGCCTTCTTATATACTTATCTGCAATGTTAGAAT
>VYZT01052369.1:421-18446 GCA_013400735.1 Pomatostomus ruficeps
CAGGGTGTGTGCACTCGGCCCGGCTCTGCTTCCTTTTTGGGGCAGAAAATTGGGAATTAGGCGCTTTCTCCCACATGAGCTGTGCAAATTAAAGTCGGACTCAGGCCCTGGGCAGATGAAGGTCTCAGGGGGCGCTGGGCTCCCGGAGGGTTTTCCCTGCACCTTCCTGGCACCTCCAGCCCAGATTCCGCTATAGTCCAGTGACACCCGGGCCAGGCGCCCTCAGGAAAATCCTTGAAGGCAGCACGGTTCTCATGGGAATGGCAGGATGGGGATGTGGTGGTGGCTGCAGGGATGCAGAGCATCCTCTCCCTCCGCCCTAAAGATGACGCTCCTCTCCCAGGGATGCTGAGCCTCCTCTCCCGCACCGTGAGGTTGTTTCTCTGCTGGTCTCACTCGGGGGGAGGATGCCCGGCTTGGGGACACGGGGTGCCAGTGGCCTTACCTTGTCCGCTCGGCTGCCGGGGGGAAGCCGAAGCTGGAGGGAGGCGGGGAGGGCGCTGCTGAAATCTCCGGCGACTGCTCGGGGATGGGCGAGTGGGGAGTGGAGGGGAGCTCGGCGGGCGGGGCCGGGGGCTGCGCGGCCGGGGGAGCCGAGGTCGCCTTGCGCCCCGCTGAGGTGCCTCGGCGAGCCACCCACGAGGTGTCCATCACCCTGACTCCCATGCTGGGGACACAGAGACGGGGGTCAGCACCCGTCCGGCGGGAGGGCACGGTCAGCATCCCCTCACCACTCCTTCAGGGTCCCTAAAAACGCCTCTTCCACCGGGAAACTACTGGGAATGAAACTAAAGGGCAATAGCTTCCCACTGGCCACTTCTCCCTTCCCCAAGAATCAGCAGGTGCCAGCACCCTTCCAGCACCCACCCAGCACCCACCCAGCACCACTGCAGAGGATACAGTACCTTTGGATTTTCCTAAGGCTGCATGGGCAGAAACAAATAATTATTAATGTGAAAGCCCCCTAAAACTGGACAGTGCACAGGGGGAGAGGTCACTGCTGGGCAAAGGAGCTGTGAGGCCAAGGGGCTTTGAGAGTAGGGGCAGGGGGCACTCAGCAGGGACTGGGCTATGCCACTGGTGGGGACAGCTTGGGATATCTTCTGGAAATGGGGACATTTTGGGAGAGTCCTGGGGTGTTTTCTGGAGTCAACTTGACTGTTTGAGGTCCCTGTGAGGTGTCATGGAGGGGGGATGTGCACAGGCTGGGAATCAGGAGCTTTCTCCTGGAGCAAATCCTGCAGACCTTGAGGACACCAGGACACCTGTCTCTGGCATGGCACAGCCCCAGTGCCACCTCACAGGCCACTCCACTCCCATCTGCAGTGGGCTGGGGGCAGGAATGGAGCCCTGGGTTCAACTGAGCATCCCCAAGAACCTGGCATGGAAAGCAGGGATTCCCTCCACCCGGGGACCCCCCAGCCTCCACCAGCTCAGTGCCACCCACCCCAAGGTGGTGGCAAAGCCAGGGATGCTGAACATCCTCTCCTGCTGCCCCCAGGATGCTGCTCCTCTCCTGCGCATCCCCTCCTCCCGCTGCCCCTGGGATGACATCAAAGCCACCTGCCCTGTCCCCAACACCTGGCAGTGACCCTACCCATCCTTCTTGTAGAACTCCAGCATCATGTTGTCGGTGGCCACGCTGAGGGGCCGCCGGGCCTGGTCGTGCTGCCGACGCTCGCCGTGGTCCATGTCTGGCGAGGGCATGGAGCTGTAGTTGGCGTTGTGGTTCACGTGCAGGGGGCTGCCGTAGTTCCCTGTCACGTTGAACTCGATGTCTGGGGGCAGAGAGGATGTTGGGAGGGGTGTCCTCAGGGAGGGGAAGGATCGGGGCTGTTGGCACTGCAAGGATGCTCAGGGGGTGCTGGAGCAGCGGGGTTGGGCTCACTGCTGTGCTGAGTCTGGCCAGAGCCCTGCCCGAGCTCCAGCAAGCAGAGGGGGCTGCCAAAAACAAATCTGGGAGCGCTGAGCCCCCTCCCCAGGAGGTGCCAGGGAGCCCAGCTGTCCCCGAGGTCGTTGGCACACCCTACCTCCCGGGAAGAACCAGTCCGCGTGCTGGATGAGCGGCTCGATGATGCCCACGATCTGCAGCGACAGCGTCGTCATCATCTCCGTCATGTTCCTGCAGGAGGGTGGCAGCTCAGCAACCCTCTGCAGGCCAGTAGGATTCCCAGCAGGATTCCCAGTAGGATTCCCAGCAGGATTTTGCCCTCTGCCCCTCACCCAGTGCTCACCCTTCAGCCTGCGGCCACAGCAGGTTGGGCCCCAGCACGATGGCCACGTTGCTCGGGGTCATTTTGTTCATGTCCTGGTACTCAGTCAGCTTGGCCAGGAATTTAATCACGTACCTGGAAAGCAGATCCCAAGTGGGTCAGTGCATGGGTCACACTGTCTGTGTCCCCTCCCCGTGCCCCACTGGCCCCAGGCTCACCTGATGTTGTTGTAGTTGGCTTTGGGCAGCTTCTCGCAGGCATTCCAGAGAGCCTGCAGCCGTTTCTCCTGCTCTGGGATGCTGCAGGGAGGTGGCAGAGGGCATTATCCCCCATTCCCACCCTGCCCTGGGGCTGTGGACCGCATCAGCCCTGCCCTTGGAGACCCTGCGAGACCCTCAGGCTGCCACGAACATTAGGGAAGAAAATTAACCCCCAAAACCTGTCCAAAGGAGGAATCCCTTTGGATGCTGGACCTGTCACCACCTCCTGGATCTCAGAGTCAAACATCCCAAAAGCTGTGAGCTGTGCCAGAGATAACCCAAACCACCCATGGGGACCCAGGCTGTCCCCGCCCATGCCCTGGAGGAATGGGGGGATGTCCCAGACTCACTTGGAGGCCTGGATCCACTCCTCATACAGCTCGAACGTCATGAGGGGCTCAGGCAGCTCCCGCAGGTAGGACTTGAGGGCTCCTGTGGCACACAGGGGACACAGGGATTGGCACTGCGGGTGGCACCGGCTGTTGGGCACCAAGAGGTTTTGCTCCTGGGCACTTGGACTCACATCCCGCCCAACATCCCCACCCACCACATCCCACAGCACCTGCTGGTCTCCCTGACTTGGAGCAGCCTGTGGCACCCCTGACCCCCAGCACCCACCTTACTACTCCCCAGTCTCTCTTGGCACCTTCCCAGTTCCCTCCTTCAGGTGTTTTCCCAGGTCTCTGTCACTTGTTTTTGCCTGGGACATTCCCAGTTCCCTGTGCTGGGAACAGGTTCCCATTGGGAAGCCAGGGTTCAATCCTGTGCCTGCCAGAGCCCCCATTCCCAGAGGAATGGATCCATGGATTGCCCCCTTGCAGTGCCCCAGACTGGGAGGTTCTCCCCCCTTGACCTGCTGGCCCCACTTTGCCCAGTGCAGCCCAGGCCACCATCTCCAGCCTGGCCGGGTCCCTCTGGATGGCAGCGCCTCTCTGGGGCAGCCACTGTCCCCAGGTTGTGTCACCTGCCCACTCACTGAGGGGCACCTTGCCCCCTCAGCCAGGCCATTAACGAATGACGGCACTGAACAAAATCAGACCCAGCATCAACCCCTGGACTGCACCACTGGTTCCTGGCCTCCAACTGGACTTGGTGCCACTGATCCCCCTCAGGGAGCCCTGGGGGAGTGCCTGGAGGGACCACCCGGCCCCGAGGAGCCCCACCTGCGATGGCATGGGGGTCAGCCGAATACTCCTGCACGTCCACCACGCAGCAGTCCAGGGCAGCCTTGAGCTTCTTCAGCTTGGAGGCCGAGGGAGCCACTCGGAAGAGACCCTGGGCAGAGGACACAGAGAGAGTTGGATAAGACTTGGGGCTGGGGATGTCCCTGGACTCTCCCAGCTCCTCACCCTGGCCCTGGGGACACCTGTGGCCCCTCCATCGTGCCTGGTGAGGGTGGGACACAGGACCCACCTCCTCCTGCATCCCACATTCCAGCAGCATGGTCACGCAGGCCTCCACGGGGAAGGCGATCTCCCGCCCACTGACAGCCAGGTGCTCCTCCAGCGGCTTCCCAAAGGAAGGCTTCTCCATCCACGCCTCTGTGACAGGCAGAGGAGAGGGACAGTGGTGCCAGATCCAGCATCCCCTCCCCAAAAGGCCCTTGGATCAGAGTTTTGGCAGCAAAATACTCCTTCTGGATGTTGTTAAAAGAACAGGGCCCTGCATCTCCAGCCTGGGAAGCTTGGGAAGTGCTTTTGAAAGGTGAAATGCAAACAAAATATTTTCAGTCATCGCAGGATTTCAAAGGAGCTGGATAACATTTTCCCCAGGGGTAACAACAGGCAAACCTTTGCAATATTCTCCCCTTCTTCCATCACAGTTTAAGGCAAGAATATTTTGTGGGATAGAGAGAAAAATGAAACATAAATCCTGCCTCACCCCGCTTCAGCGACAGCAGCACCGGGAGCCCTGACCCAGCAAGGAGCTGCTTTTGGGGCCAGGGCCTGGGGCTCACCCCAACCTCAGGCTCCCAGCCCAGAGCCTCTGGATGCTGCACCCCCTGAGAGACCCCCCAAAACCCGCTGTGGTGCTGGGATTCCAACTGTACTCCATGGGGATTTCCACAGAATCCCAGAATGGTTTGGGTTGGAGTGGACCCCAAAACCCACCCAGTGCCACCCCTGACATGGGCAGGGACACCTCTCACCGTCCCAGGGTGCTCCAAGCCCCATCCAACCTGGCCTTGGGCACTGCCAGGGATCCAGCAGCAGCCACAGCTCCGCTGGGCACTCTGTGCCAGGGCCTCCCCACCCTCACCACACTGGGGCAGGATTCTCCCTCTCCATGCAGATGGATCCTGCCCCCCAGAAGCTGGGATGGGTCCCCTCCCAGCACCAGGACAAGGGAGATGCAGGCAGGACAAGCAAAGGGAGGGTGCTCGGCTGTCCCTGTGGGGTCACAGAGCCTGTCACAGGCCCTCGGTGTCACAGCTGGGAGTGGGACAGACCCGCGGGCACTCACCCTGCTGGGCTTTGATCTGGGGCAGGAAGTTCTGCAGGAGCGCCAGGGATTTGCGGTGGTACTCGGCCTGCACCTCGATCAGCTGCAGGGACATGGCACCAGGGTCACCGCACTGCCGGGCATGGGGACATGGGGACCCTGGGGGTGGGTGGAACTTACAGTTTGAAAATAGTTTGCATAGTCGACTTCTTTGGCCACAAAATTGTACATGTCAGCCGAGAGCTGGTCCTGCGGGGGCAGAGGATCTTCTGTCACTGTCCCTCCCCTGCTGCCCTGGTGCCACCACCACGGCCCTTTTGGAGCCACCAGCAGGGACTGGCTTGGTCCCAGCGGAGGCAGGGAGGCACAGGGCAGCACCTGCTCAGGATGTGCCAGGGATACCGAGCACAAGGCAGCTCTGAGGGCTTTGCTTTCTGCTGCCCTGCAAACACGCCCACCCTCGCCCCCAACCCCAACCCCAATTCCGGCCCTGCCCCATCCCAAGGGCTCAGCATGGACCAGACCAGACCAGACCAGACCAGACGGGCTTCCTGCTGCCAGTTCCAGTGAGCCCCTGGCGCCAGGACACAGCCCTCACGCTCACTGCAGAGGCTTTGCCTCTTCCCGAATCGGTCCCCTCTGAAAATCCCCTTGGATAACTCAACTGGAGGAAAACCCTCAGGGTTTCCAAAGGTGTCCCAGTTGCAGCATCCAACACCAGTACAATGAATATACTGGGGCAGCTCCTGCCTGTGCTGGGCTGCTCCAAATTCCTGGGCATGCGGGGCTGCGATGCCCAAAGATGGGGGAGACTGTCTGAGTTTAGGGCTGGATTTTAAGGGATGTGGATTCTGGTTGTGTTCCTGGAGAGCAGAGACAGGATTTGGGAACAGATGCAGGATCTGAGACACCCACCCAGCTCCATGCCCTGCCCCAAACCTGCCCGACACCTGCAGCACCAGCTTTGCCTAGCGCTCGGCATTTTCTGCCCCAGGGAAATTTAAAGTCGCACGAAGTTGCTGGTGGGTTTTGTCACTGAATCCCACAGTCTGTGCCAAAGGTGCTGGAAGCAGCATCCAGCTTGGACACTTTTCCACCCACCATGGCCAGCTGGGTGGGACATGGCCCTGTTGGGTGCTGGGGGTGACGTGGCCGGGTGGAACACCTGGGCTTGGCACATGCCAGCACTTCCCATGGGCACGGGGGATGAAAATTGACTTAGAGAATGTTAGAAATTAATTGTGTGATTTTTAGGGTTCAATTAATTTTAACCAGTTCACAGAGGGCCCTGCTCAAAATTCATGTGAGTGAGCTTTAAATGACCTCCAGGAGTAGGGGAGGAAATGGAGACTGGATCCACTTATCCCACCACATGAAAGAACTCCAGGGAAAAGACCTTCAAGACCAGGAAGATAAGGGATGAGACCTTGGTAGAGATAATGGGGAGGGTAAATATAAATCGAGTTTGTCACACAAGCCTGAAGGTAAGAATGGTTCTTGTCCTGTGTGTGTGGACATGGAGAGAGAACCCAGTGAGGCGTGAAAGGACCCCAGGCCAAAAATCACCCGTGGTGAGAGATGCCTGAGCACGTGAAGAATGAAAGGGTAGAAAAGCCACAGGGTTTCTTTGGTCAGGGTCTGAGCAGCTCCACCCAGATAGAGTCGTTCCTATCGCTGCACCACTCAATTATTACATTATTTTTTCCTTGGAATTGGATGTCTGAGACTCTACTGCAGTAAATCTAAAGGTGAGACATTTCTGTAACAATTTAGTGATCCAGGAGTGGCCCCGGGAGCCGGTACCCTGCAGATCTCCACTCTGTTGGCTGCCTCCTCCATCTCCTCCCTGAGAGCATCGGCTTTGGCGCCCGAGGGCTGCAGGTTGCTGGCCAGGCCCGAGGACTTCACCGACTGCTGCCACCTGTGGCGGGGGGACAGGGACCAGTGACCAAATCCCAGCAGCCCTAGAGGGCCACCATGGTCCCCAAGGCTGGGCAGCACGGAGATGATCCCAGCCCAGCGGGGATTTAGCACCCAACCCAACCCAACCCAACCATCCCCATCCCCACAGCACTGCACACACTGAGCTCCAAGGAAGGAATTATTTTCAGCAGGATAAGGAGCCTTATCCAGGTGGGAGGAGAGAGGGTGGCAGTGGGAGAGCCTGGATGTGATGCTGGGGCCTGTGGACACCTCTCAGACCTCTCCCAGGACATGTTGGAGTGGGGGCTTGGACAAGTCAACAGTGCCATGGGACAATCCTGAGTCACCCCAGCTCCCCTCAGCACCACTGCAGGGGCAGGAGCACCAAGCTCTTTGCATCAGAACTCACCAAGACAGGGAAGAAAGTACAAAATAACCCTTTCTGCCAGAAAAAAACCCCACTTTTGCTGCTGAGGGCAGGAAAGGAAAAGGAATCCAGGGATTCTGCAGACAGGAGCAGAAATTGTCGTGCATCGCAGAGCTTGACTCAAGGCCCCCAGTGACACAGCCAGGACTTCTTGTCCCAAGGCAACTGCAGTGCCAGGGGTCCAGGAGCTGCTCTCCCTGGAGCTACCCATTGCTTGGGAATTTTTATTTCCTATAAAGCACTTGAAGGCACTTCCTACCTCGTCCTGGAGGAGTCCATGTCCAGCACGAGCTTCGCCAAGTGCTTCCTCTGCTTTTGGATATTTGGGATTTCCACCTGCAGCAACACACGGAATGGGAGGAGATGAACACCCCTGGAGAGGTGTCCAGGGATGGGTCACACCGTGGCGTTTGGGCTGGGGCAAGCTGGGTGGGTAAGGATGCAGCTCCTCAATTGAACATTGTCAGGGAGATGGCCCAGCTCATGCCTCCTGCGTGTCCCACCCGGAATGCCCCGCACCTTGACAGCCCCAGCTCCAGAACCCGAGAGGAGCATCCCCAGGGGATCAAAGCTTCCTGGGGAGCTGGATGAGGGCAGGAAAAGGGCTTTCAGGGCAAAGCCCCCATGCACAGGCACTGCTTCCCAAAGGATTTGGTAACAGCTGGGAGCTCTGGACCAGCAGCACCACAAAGCTCCCATTTGTGCTGCGGGGATAAAATCAGAGCCCAGCCCAGGAGGTTTGGTTGGGTGTAAAATGAGGGGAAAAGCATCAGGAAAAGTTGAAAAACAAACTCGGCAGCAGAGGGGAAAAGGAGAGGGAACAAATCCTGACAACAATGGGAAGTGTTTGGAGCTTGGAAAAACAGGTCAGAAGTAGGAGTGTGAACCCACTGCCCTTGAGAAAAGGGGAAAGGAGGAAGAGTAGTGGGAACAGGAGAAAGACTCAGCAGGACACGGCTCCAGGGGCCAGGAACCAAAAAAGCGGCCAAAGCAGTGAGACCCTTCCCTTCCCCAGCACAGTGACACCGCAGGGACCCCCCCAGGGGCCCCCAGCTCACCTCAGCCAGCACGAAGAGCGGCTCGATGACGTCTCTCTCCACCTGCAGCTCGAAGTGGATGAGCTCCTGTGCCAGTTTGTCCTCGGCCTCCCCGCACAGCCGCAGCATCTTCCTGCAGGGACAGGGCACGGCTGGGGCTGGCACGGGGGCACTGTCCTGCACCCCCTGTGGGGACACCCAGCACCCCCAGGGCTCTGGGCAGTGGCACAGGGGGACTGTCCTGCACCCACCGCGGGGACAGGGACACTCAGCGCCCCCGGGGCTCTGGGCAGTGGCACAGGGGGACGGTCCTGCACCCACCGCGGGGACAGGGACACCCAGCACCCCCGGGGCTCTGGGCAGTGGCATGGGGCAGCCCCTCCTTGGCAGAGGGTGGAGGGAGGGTGACACCCAAGGGACTGTGGGCAGCCAGAGTGTCAGGAAAGCTCATTCCCTAAGTATTGAACTTCTAATTATATAATAATAATTAAAATACTATACAATTTTATTATGACATATTATTAGCTATATTACTATGTTATATATTAGTATCATGTTATTTATTAGTATTATGTTGTATATTATTATTAGGCCAGTCTGAAATTGTATGGACTTTATATATCTATGTAAATAAATATATATACAAATATACAAATGATAAATCACATATAAACATAGAAATATTCGTTAAACATATGTAACTATATGAATAATATAGAAATATATAAAATATACAAATATAAATGTATAAATAAGGATAAATCATATATAACTATATAAATAGTAGTAACTCATACATAAATATATAACATATATTAAAATTGATATAAATATATAAATACAAATGTCTATATTGATATAAATATATAAATATAAATGTCTATATATGCAGATTACATTGTATGATCACGGGACCCCAGCCCATGCAAGGAGGAGAAGAATTAACTACCGAGATCCCCCCAGCCCCTCCAACACAGAAGTGAGTCCCCTCTTACCTGGCATCAGAGACCAGGAACAGCAGCATTCCCAGCACATTCCCAGCACAATCCTGGCACAATCCTGGCACTGTCCCAGCCCCCGCACCCCGGGCAGTGTCAGACCCTGGGGCAGCCCCAGCCCCCTTACCCCAGCAACGAGTCGTCCCCCAGCACGGCCGAGCCCTCCATCAGACACTGCGCCAGCGTCGTCAGCGGCAGCTTCTTCTGCAAAGACAGGGGCTGCGTTCCCACCCGGCTCCCCCAGATCCCCCTGGATCCCTGAATCCCCTGGATCCCAGAGCCCCCGGCCCCGCTGCCCTCACCGAGCGCTTGTCGGCGTCCAGGCCCTGCTGGCCCTGCAGACAGGCTGTCAGCTTCTTGTGGGTGCTGTGTGACACCTGCTTCACCAGCTCCAGCCGCTTCTCCACCTGCCAACGCAACAGAGCCCAGCACCGGTGGATGGGATCCCATCAATGGAGCATCCCATCAATGGAGCATCCCACCCCCATCACCCAGGGATCCCATCACTCAGGGATCCCATCACCAGAGTGTCCCATCATCTGGGGTGCCAAAGGTGTCACAGACAGCTCCAGGGCACAGGGAATGGTTTCCCACTGCCAGAGGGCAGCAATGGATGGAATATTGGGAAGGAATCTTTTCCTGTGAGAGTAGGAAGCCCTGGCACAGGGTGCCCAGAGAAGCTGTGGCTGCCCCTGGATCCCTGGCAGTGCCCAAGGCCAGGCTGGACGGGGCTTGGAGCAGCCTGGGACAGTGGGAGGTGTCCCTGCCATGGCACGGGTGGCACTGGATCGGCTTTAGGGTCCCAGCCCAAACCACTCTGGGATTCCATGGATTCAGCGATGGATTTGGGAATTCACATTCCTTGGCTGTCACTTTTCCAGCTGTTCCTCCCTGCAGGATTCCCTGCTCCAGGGACAAAGAGCACCAAGATGAGACGTTCCCTAGGGACACGAGCTGAGCATCACGGCCACTGCTCCCAGCCCCACGTGGGGCTTCTGGCTTGGGCTGTTCTGTTGGAATTGCCCAACCAGCAGCTCTGGGCACTGTCCCCTGCTGCCACACGTCCCTTCCCTGGGGCAGGACGTGGAGCTGCAGTCTGGCCAGCTGGATCAGGTTGCCATCCTGGCAAAGACCAGACTGGATTCAATTCCTGCTGACCTGGAACCCAGGCTGGGAAGGAGCTGGGAGGCTTCTGGGAGGGAGGCAATGTCGCTTCCCATGCTCCCGGTCCCTCCTCCTCCTCCTCCCTGTCCCTCTCACTGACGGGGACACCGTGGTACCACCAGGAAGCTGCTGATGGATGCAGCCCCCCGGGAGGTGTCCAGGCACCCATGGACACCCTGGGGTGGCTCCAAGGGAACCTCACCTGCAGGAGATCTTCGCTCAACACCTCGGTCTTCTCGGCTCTGCAAGACAAGAGAGGAGATTAAACATCGGTGAAGGGTCTGACGCGTGTGGCAGCACCTGGTGCACACCATGGGATGTGCTTTTCATCGAGATGCAGGGGTGATTTAAGGATCCCTGCTCCCACCAGCCATCCCTCTTCTCCTAAGGGAGGAAATGATGGAGCATCTCCAGGGCTCACTGCCAGGTACCACACCAATCTAGGGCCCGCCTATCCCTTATTTTACCGTTATCCCCAGGAAAACAGGGATGCGAAATTCCCGGAAGGAAGCGGGCAGTGCTGCAGAGAGGGGCGCTGTGTCTGCACAGGAATGCAGCTCCCTGGGCTCCGCGCTCCCTCCGCTTCCCAAGGACAGCGCGTCCGCACGACTGAGCCTCCTCACACGGAGGCAGCCACGGGAGGTGAGGCGGCAGCTGCTGCCTGGGGCCTCATCAGAGCCCTTCCTGCTGCTCGCTGGAGACGGATTTACTGCTCCAGAGCGCGTGGCAGCCGCTGCCTTCCCGAGGGAGGAGCGCCGGGATGCAGGAGGAGGCACAAACCCACCTCCCTCGGCCCGTGGACCTGCAGCATCCAGAGCCCAGGGTCCCTGCACCACAGCTGCTCAGGCTCATTTAAACCATCACATCCGGATAATTTATTCCTTTTCCCAGGGTTTTTAACAACTTCAGTGCATCCTTTCACTTGGAAAAACGAGCTCTGTCAATTTGAGCTCGGGCAGAGCTGTGATTCAGCCAATCGGTCCCTAAAGGTTCGTCAGGGAACAGCAAGAGCTTGGGGCTGTCTCCTGAAAAAAACACCTTTATTTCCTGAGCCTGGTCCCTTCCTGCCGTCCAAGCTGGATTCTCAGCCTGGAAAGCAGGAGGAAAATGTTGGAACAGTGGAAATAAGGAGCAAACACAGCATAGCAAGGTTCAGACAGTGAGCGCAGCATGGGAGCGGCTCATCCACAAATACATCTCAGCCAAAGCCTTGTAGAAAGTGCAAATCACTGGAATGGTTGGGTTGGAAGGGACTTTAGATCTCATCAATCCACCCCTGCCATGGGCAGGGACACCTTCCACTGTCCAGCCTGGCCTTGGGCACTGCCAGGGATCCAGGGGCAGCCACAGCTGCTCTGGGCACCCTAGGCCAGGGCCTCCCCAAAGCAACTGCATTAAATCTGCTTTGGGCATGAAAGATGTCCCAGCACCTGATTTAAGGTGGTCTAAAAAGAATTTTTTTAAAAAAACTATTTTAATTTTGAAAATAAGTTATAGAAATGAACAGATTAGAATATCTCTGAGGAGCAATGGCCGCCTGGGAGCAAGAGCTGAGCAGCTTCTCCTCCTCCTCTAGGAATCACCTTCACTTTCATTTAGATGGGATTGGAAGTGACACAGAATTAGCACAAACAGGGGAAAAAAGCAGCAAATATCCACGGGCACAGCCACAACGTCCGTCCCTGGCTCGGGATATTTTTAGCATCCCAAAGGAGTGGGAGGTGGCAGGGACTGAGGCACCGCTGGCACATCTTTGCTGCTCACTCCCCAGGAATCACTTCCTCACTTGAACAGAAAAAGGGATTTTTTCCTGTTTTCTCCTCTCCCAGCCGGGTGGTGGGTGGGATTTGCACATGCCAGGTGCTGTGGGCAGGTCTGTCTCCCAGCAGCCGCATCCCAGCCCGTGCTATGCTCTGAGGTGTGTTTGGCAAGCAGAAAACAACATTTCAAAGAGAATAACAAAAATCTGGCCTTGCTCTGTTTTTAAGCACATCCTCAGCGCTTAAACCCCAGTGGTTTCACCGGAGAGCAACCCCCGGTGCCAGCCCTGCACATCTCGGGATGCTCCAGCGGGCTGGGCAGCCTCCCAGGGAGGAATTTGGCTTTAAAAAGGGGGAAAACTCAGGCTGCACCGTTTTAGGGATTGGGATAAGCAAAGGGGCTGCGTGAGCTGGAGGGATGCGTCTTCAGAGGCAGAACAAGTCCATGGTGCACCAAAAAGCCCCTCGCCTGCATCTCCTGCGCAAACCCCCCTTTGACCCCAGACCCAGACCCGCCCTCGCTGCAGCCTGCCCATAAATATTTAATCACTATTTAATTACCAATGCTGATTCCCTGATTTCTCCTTGCTCCAGCCTAAAAATAGCTCCACTACCGGAGAGGGAGGCACAAACACCCAGCCAAGGCCGTCCCGTGCCGGCAGCGTTGATTCCCAAGGGTGGGTCTGTCTCACATCCCATATGGATACAGGGACAGTGCCCGGCTCCATCCCGGACCTTCCGGTGCCTGGGGGAAAATTCCAGGTGCTCGAGCCCCCAAAGCCCAGAGGGGAAGTCGGGGATTGAGGTTCATCCACACTGCCAGATAAAGCACTGGGCATCGTCTGCATTTGCCAGAGGGAGGACGAAGCCCCTCGGTGTCATCCGCAGCCCTGGAAGCACTGGGCTCCGTGATCCAGGCTGGATTCTGATCCAAGGCCGCGCTGTCCCCACCTTCAGCTGCCAGCTGGGCTCTCCTGGCCAGCGCCTCCCTGGGGACACAGATCCCGACGGCTTAAACCCGGCACCCGCCGAGCCCCAACGGAGCCGCGGATTTTTCCCGGCGTCTTTTCAGCAGGCAAGAAGCAAAACATCAAATATTGATATCCTCAAATCGCTGCTCAGCTCCCCCGGGAAACGGCTCCGGCTGCAACATCCAGCTCGACGCGGGGACACGGCCCCGCCGGCGCCTCCTCCGGCGTGTCCCGGCTCGTCCTGCCCGCGGGTGACACGGTGTGACCGCCGCGGGTGCCACAGCTGCGGGTGAGGGGAGCGGCGCCCGCGGCCCCCGAGCCAGGCTGGAGCCGCAGCAGGAAACAGGCCGGGAAGGCTGGAGCAGCTTCCCTCCATCCTTCTGCCCACAGCTGGGAAAAGCCGATGAAGCAAAGCAAAATGGGGGACAGAGTTTGAGAGGCAGAAAAGCCTCTTGTCCTCATCTCCTGTCCCTTTCCCGGCGGCGAGCTCCATGCTGGCATCCCTTTGGCACGGGATGCTCGGGCCCTCTGCTCCTGGCGCTTCCCTCCCCGGGGTCGCATCCCGACCACGCTTCCCTCCCGATTTAGAAATCGCGGAGAAGCCCCTGCAGAGCGCAGAGCCCCGAGGCTGCTGAAGCAGGGACAAACCCTCAGCCCGCTCCATGAATATTCCAGGTTGTCGGCGCTGCCTCCTTGCGAGGATAAAAATATCGCCGGGGCTGCCGGGACCCGCCGGCTCCAGAGCCAAAATCCCAGGGGGTTCTGCTGACAGCGAGTCCCTGGCACCCCGAAGTGCAGATGGGGAACCCAGCTATTTACAGGGTGTTGTTCCCTCCTGCAAATCCCATTGGAAAAGTCCCAGGTGGTGCTTTGATTTCCCTCTGCCCTTATTTCGTGCAAGCAGAAGAAAATGTCCTTATTTCTTGCCGGATATTCCTGCTGCACCAGGAACGAGCCCTCGGTGCTTAAAGGCTTTGTCTGGATGTGCAGCCGCCCTGGTGCCTGGAAAAGCATCTCCCCGAGAGCCACTGGGTGACATCCAGCCCCAAATGCCGGCGCTGCCCCCAGCATGGGGAGACAGCGTGGGACGCTCAGAAAGGTCGAGGAGGAAAAATCCAACCCCTCCAGGCTTCCGCCACCATTCCTGGTGTCCTCCATTCCCTCGGGGCCGTTGGGGAACCCAGTCGTGTCCCTCTGCACGTGGCTGCAAGTGCCTGATTTATTCCCCATGGGAAAAAATCCCTCTGGAGCCAATTCTGGGAAATCCACAGGGCTGTTTGGGCCACTGAGGTGACTGAGGTGACACCATGGTGCCGTTGTCCCCCACCCTGGAGCCAGGGTGGGACGTCCCGATGGGATGGAGAAACACAAATAAAAATAAAAACACTTTGCAGGAAATCTCCTCAGAATGTTCTGCAGCCACTCATTGATTTCTCTTCCCCTTTTCCATCCCATGGAGATAAATATTCTGGCCCCTCATAGACTGGCACAGGAATTCTTCCCAAGGCTGGGTACCAAGTGTGGGGCTGGGCTGAGCATCCTCAGTCCCTTCTGTCAAGTAAAATGACCAAAAAAACCCCCAAAGCCAAATAAAACAAAACAAAACAAAACAAAACAAAACAAAACAAAACAAAACAAAACAAAACAAAACAAAACAAAAAACCTCATGCTCAGGGCTCAGCAGAGGATCTGACTGGTCCCTCCCACTCCCAGCCTGGGCACCGCAGCTCCTGCAGGATCTGATGCTCTCCCCTGTGGGAACAGGAGCTCCATGCTGGCTCCCAGCATCCAAGTGGAGCTGGGAAGGAATGGGGTGGCACCCGGGGCACGGAGCTCCAGACCGGATTTGGGAAGGATACGGTCGCTTCCTCACCTGACCCTGGCCCTAACCCTGAGCTTGATCCTGCCCTGACTCAATAATTCCCTGCTTCTGATCCTTATCCTGAACTGATCCTGGCCTTAACCTTGACCTTAACCCTGTTCCCGACCCTAAACCTTACCTTAACCCTCACTACAACCCTGCCCCTGCCCCAGACCTTAGTCCTCGCCCTAACACTGACCTTGACCCTGACCCTAACCCTGACCCAAGCCCAGAGTCTCCTCCTACCCTGGGTCTGCCCCTCGCTCCCCACAGGGACAAAGGACTGACCCCACGTGTCCCCTCTGGCTCCTGCTGACCCATGGAGAGGGGTTTCTCTTCAGTCCCCTCTTTCCTTCAATTTTTTTATGGAAACTGCACCACCTAAAGCAGGGAGAGCCATCAGGGGCTGGGACACCTCTCTGCACACCTCATAGGGTGGCTGGGCAGATGTCCCTGCTGTCCCTGCTGTCCTGGAATGCAGCAATGCCCCCAAGAAACACCCCCCATGTGAGCACAGCCCTCAGCCCAGGACAGGATCCATGCCGGTGATGCCCATTCCCAGACTCGAGGGCGCGGGCACTGCAGGGAGACCCCACTGGGGCTTGGTGACAAGGAGGGGAGGACACCCCTCAGAGCACCAAAGGTGCTTGTCCCCCAGTGAGCCTCTTCCAGGGAGACAAAACACCAGGGTTCTACTCTTATTCCTTATTTCCATTAATTATTCCTTATTTCCATTAATTATTCCTCAGTTCCATTAATCATCCCTCATTTCTATGTATTACTCCCCTATGTCCATGTATTAGTTCCTACTTCCTTTTATTTTTCCTTATTTTCATCTATTATTCCTTATTTCCAGCTATGATTCCTTGTTTTCATCTATTATTCCCTATTCGCATCTATTATTCCTTAATCCTATCTATTATTCCTGATTCCTGGCTGTCTGGAGAGGACTGCTCGGGACTCCCCAGTGGGAAGAGGGATAAACACCAGTCCCTGGTTGAGGTGGGGGCCAGCGGGGCGGGGATGAGGGCACGGATGCTCCCCAAGCTCCAGCCAAGCCCTGAGGATGCTCCAGGTGCCCCATCCCAGGAAAGAGGGGCCACATCCCCACCCCGGCCCCAGCACAGGGGCAGCTGTGCCGGTACCTCCGGAGCCTCCCAGCTGCCCGGCACAGCCCCTAAGAGGATTAACAGGGGTTTATCCGAGCCCCCGGCCCCATTCCCAGGGCTATGGGAGGGCACAGTGGGATGCTCTGTCGGGATGTGGGAAGGAGAATGTTCCTGGCCCTGTCAGAGGCACCATTTTGGAGCCACGGATGTGAGCAGTGCCCAGCTCACACCGTGCTGGGGGACCTGGGGACACCCCCCCGCGCAGCCCCATTCCCAGAGGGTGCAGAGGTGTCCAATCCCCTCAGAGGGTCCGGAGAGGGAACCTGGCCGGGCGCAAATGCCACGGGAAAATCCCACCCTCTGTCCTCGAAACAGCCTCCCCTGTGCTTCACCATGAGAGGCGATGCTGGGCTCCCAGCGCTCCCACGCCACATTCCCACAGCGCGATCCACATGCCACGTTCCCTGTGCCACGATCTCACACCACGCTCCGGGCACCACATTCCCTGTGCCACACTCCAAGACCACATTCCCTGTGCCACAACCCCACGGCACGCTCCTGCACCGCGCTCTGGCACATTCCCTGTGCCACGTTCCTGTGCCACGCTCCTGCACCGTGCTCTGGCACATTCCCTGTGCCACGTTCCTGTGCCACGCTCCCATAGCACACTTTGGCACCACACACACCCCACGCTCCCGCACCGCGTTCCCACACCACGTTCCCACACCGCGTTCCCACACCGCGTTCCCACACCGCGTTCCCACACCACGTTCCCACACCGCGTTCCCACACCACTCCTGTGCTGGATTCCCACACCAGACTCCTGGAGCCCCCAAGGCTCATTCCCTCCCCACACTCTCACCCCTGCCCAGCGTTACCACAGCCCCAGGCCGGAGCCGCTGCCACCCCAGCCCGTGCCCGCTCCGGGACACAGGGAGTGCCAGCATAAGCCCTGGGGATGCTGAGGGGATGCAGAGCCGCTGCTCTGCCTGTGCCAGTGCCCCAGTGCCATGATAGGAAGGGAAAACACACAAATCCTCGTCTTGCTCCCCCCCCCCCCCCCCCCCAGCCACCATCAACCCCAGGCCCGGCCATGCACCAGCACACACGACGTTCCCATGAGCATTCCCGTGGGCATTCCTGTGGGCACGGCTCCAGCTCCAGAGCCCCAGGGTGCCCCCGGCCCCACGGCCAGCCAGGGATGCTGGGGGCGGGCAGGGCAGTGGGGCACCCCACAGTATCAGGACTGGGGGACCCGGGGAGTGTCCCCGCCGCCCTGGGCAGAGCAGGGGGACGGGCAGAGGCAGGCAGGGAGCAGTGGGTAAAGGGGCAGGGAGTGGGGCAGAGCAGGTGTGGGGGGACAGGCAGCGGTTAACAGACAGGCAGGGAGCAGGCAGAGAATGGACAAAAAGGAGGTCAAGGGTGGGCACGGGGGCAGTGGGGCAGGCAGGGAGCAGGGAACGGGGAGGCAGAAGGATGGGGAGTGGAGAACGGTGAGGACAGAGGGTGTCAGGGTGCAGGCAGGGAGCAGGGCGAGGGGCACACCGGGAGCAGGAAGTCTGTGGGGTAGGCAGGGAGCAGGCAGGGAGTGAGATTAGGGCCAGTGGGGCAAGCAGGGCTCAAGTAAGGAAGAAGGGACGGAGCAGGAGCAGTGGGGCAGACAAGGAGTGGCCTTGGTGGAGTGGCAGTGGGGCAGACTGGAGGTGGCAGTGGCATAGGTGCAGCATCAGGGCACTGGGGCAGGCAGGAGCAGGGGCGGAGGGGCAGGCAGGGAGTGGGCAGAGTGTGGGATGAGGGCAGTGAAGCTGCCAGAGCACAGGCACGGAGGGGGCAGGATCAGGGGCAGTGGGACAGGCAGGA
>VYZT01052376.1:0-47116 GCA_013400735.1 Pomatostomus ruficeps
AAGGAAGAATGACATTAATTTGACCTATAAGAAAATTCTACTGTTGGAAGTGCTAAGAACACAATTGTGAAAATGAGCAATAAGCAAAATTTCCAGTTAAACACACCTAGAAGTGAAGCACACTGATTAGTTACAGTGTCAAACAAAAAACAAAAGAAAAAATGGGCAGTCTTCAATTTAGAAATTCTATGTTTGTTTAGATTATTGCAAGAATTTTCAGGGAACTCGTCTTACTCCTGTTCTAGCAATAGCTTCAAACAATAAAGGCATCACCTTTGGATTTCAAAGTGTTATTTAAAACAAAAAAATCCCAAACATAAAAATGCTTTTGATGATGCCACAGGAAACAGAATTTATGTGTGCAAGGACTGGAGTTAATCAAAACAGGTTTTTCTAAGATGGCAGGAGGCACTACAAAAGCAGTGAACAGAACTTTCTCACCAGCAGAAGATTATGGTTTACGGTAGAGAACACGCTCTATGGAGGACAGTGCTCCTTGGCAAGGCTGTCTCAGACTTCCCACTAAAATACCATCTTTACAGGGGTTCACAGCTTCCTCAAACTGGAATGATTTGGGCTGAAAGGCTTGAAAATTGCTAAGGCTGAAAGTTTTGGGAAATGTTGACCTAAAACAATTCTGCTTTTTCTCCTGGCTGGGAGGATGAA
This sequence comes from Pomatostomus ruficeps, assembly GCA_013400735.1. NCBI lineage: Eukaryota > Metazoa > Chordata > Aves > Passeriformes > Timaliidae > Pomatostomus > Pomatostomus ruficeps. Next base: position 667 of record VYZT01052376.1, read on the forward strand.
TACATTTCTTTCCCTATTCCCTCCTCCTCCCGCCTTTCATATTTTAAATAAAAAATACCTTTTACAGCTGCTTGGTGGAGATGCTACTGCTCCCTCCATGACTCAGGTCAGGATTTGGAAACATGGCACAGCAGTTGCCATAGCATCAATATTCTGTTGTTCTTGTGAAAACGTCCACAAATTCAGCCAAGTTACGAGTTTCTGCACATCTGCCCACACAGACTGAGTGGAAATTTTGACTGTAGAGCAAATAATAAGCAGCAAAGCTGGACCTACTGAAACCTGTTGGGGCAGCTGGAGCGTGTGTACCTCGTCTCCTGAATCACAGCTCCATCCCCTGTGAGCCTTTCTGTCTGTGTGCACTCACCACACCTAGCAGTGAAAGCTTTACATTTTCTGTCTCCTGTGCTTTTTATTGCTTCTGTCTGTTATACTCGCGCTCCTCAGTCAGGGTTAGAAAGGAATACTGCAAATTATCCCAGTGGAATGAGAATCAGGCAGAAAAGTTTAAGGATGATTGGATAAAGAAGTTCAGTTATAAAGTTCACAGTGCAAATTGGGCCACATAATGAAGAACAACAAATGGCAGCAGATTGTCCAGTGCATCCAAGGGTTTTGTCCTTGCCAGTGTCTCAAGCATGTGCAAGTTACAATCAGCTTTCTAATAAATTTGAAGTCTCAGTTCCTTCCAGAATGGCATTATAAAAAATAAGGCTGGGGAAAACCCAGCACTTGGAATCCCTCCATAACTTTGTTTCAGCACCTCAGCAGTTTTTGACCATTAGATGTTCACCTACCTGAAGCCATTTCATTCTGTGTACCAAGAAGTCAAGAGCCTGGGAATCCACCACAGCTGGAAATGTGTAGGAAATGAGAATGCCATCTTTCAGATCTTTTCTCACTTACAGCAGGATTTGAAAGAGGGGCAGTGCATGAGGAAAGTTAAAAATGTGGTCATAAAATTAAAAAATCTAATCCTCAGTTGTTGAGGTCTGGTCAGTTTTGGCCACAACCTACATGATGCTGAAAAATCCCCTTGAACTTTGCTCTGCTGAACTCTGACTGTCTGGTCCTTTCTTTCTGAAAATCCAGACTGCCTGAGATCACAGATCTGATTTATGAAAGGGTTGAGAAGCCAGAACTGCAGGAGTTGGCCACAGATCTGCTTTCCCTACAAGAAGTGTAAAGTATTCTGAAATGTAAGACGTTTAAGGTATCTTGAGTTAATAAAATTCATCACTTTTACCTTGCATTTCGCCAATTTTTCTGTCCCCATGCATTAAATAGCAGAAATTCATTTACACAGTGATTAACCAAAGGATTAATAAACTACCTTCTTATGGTAGCACTGTATAGAAAGATACTTGAGGAAGTTGGTAATCATGCATTCAGTGCTGGACAGAATGGTGTGCAGCAAATAACTCAGTGGCACACACCGAGCAATTCTGATAAAAAGAAACATTTCCTAAAGCTCCTATTCAGCCATCTCTTTTGTATATGTTAAAGGCACAGACATCTCATAGAAAAAAGTAGCTATGCAATCATGTAATTTAATATCCCTGTCAGGATGATGATGATGAACAATTGAAAAAATAACCAGAATTAAGATTGCCTATGTATTTTCTGTTTTCTCTACACTTGGCTTTACAACCTAAACACTCTTGTAACAAAGCACGTGATATACTGACTTACCAAAATCTATTTTTCCACTTTTGAGCATTTCCATGTCAGGGATTTGTAAACATTGGTTTTTTCTGTATTGAAGACCTACTAACATTCCGAAAAATCAGGAACTTTAAAAAGTCACAGAAGATTATATTAAAAAATATTAGTTTATTATACTTTTCTAGTAACTTAGAATACTGAACCTCCCTTTCAAAAACACGTGCAAATGCTATCATTTATCAAGCAAAGGTGTAAGACCATGTTCAGTGACCCATTTAGGAGGGTATGGGGGTAGAGGCCAGGAATCTGAAAATATCCACTTTAAAATGTCTCCCTTCTTTAACTTGGATCAATTAAGGAAATGGTTTGCCATTAAACTATGGCTCTCCCACACACCATTTAAATACACACTTGACTCCCATTGAAATGGTCAGTTCAACTTAAATTAGATTGAACTGTGCATAAACAAAAGGCTACTGGAGAGCACAAAACTCCCATAGCACCCTCTGCCGATAAAGAGGGAATGGGATTAACATTCATAGAGAGCAATGCCACAGAACAGGCAAAGTAACAGAGGAAAGTGAAAATGGGTTTTCATTGCAGTTCAGAATTTAAGCTGCTGCTTTATAAAGGGACCCTTTCAAGACATTACACTCAAAGGCCCAATCCTGCAGTCCTTACTCTGGCAAAATTCCAGCTGAAGTCAATGGGAATATTGCCTGTGTAAGGACTATTCAAAATTAGTCAAACTGTCTGAATATCATTCAATCAGCTCTAATCACTGCATTGAGAATAAAGGCCGTAATTTTAGCAGTTTTTGTCACTTTAAATTCTTCAACAAATACTTGCATTATTCTCTGTAAATCATCTTGCCAAGCAGTATTTGTCAAATAATTGGACAATTTTTTTCCATCAACCATTGAATAAATTATGAATAACAAGCACTGATTTAACCATGTGACTCCCATCAGTCAATTCTTAAGTTTCCTATGAAGGGCTTAACTGGAGGTTTTATTGGTGGCTTAAACATTAGAGAAAATCTCATTCAACAAGAGCTACTCAGCGACCTTTCCATCAGTATTGACAACGCTAAAACTGAGTGGTAATTTACTTTTTTAATTGTAGGGACTACCATCAATGTTAGCATATTTTTGACAGAATGTCTGATTTTACTCATTCTTCCAAATCCAAAATATAATTTTAGAAAAAAAATATGCAAAGCTCTACTTAGAAGAGATGATATATGTAAAGAGATTTAATAATATTTGTCAAATCAACAGATATACTTGGAATAAATATTTATTTTCCCTCAGGCACATAAACTTCACACAGGCACAATAGCTGCATCACATCATTAGCAACAGCATTTGTGTCTCCTATTCAACAAATATTATGCTGGTTCTTCCCTGAGACAAAGTCTAATTAGAAATATGAGGATCATTGGGAAATTTTACTCTCTGACAGTAAAAAATTAAACTAGAAAATAAATACACATTTAAACGGGCATTTCATGGGCATTTAAAATAAAAAATTAAAATTTCTATTTTAAAAAACAGAGAGAAAAATTAATTTAAAATGAGAAATACTAGAGTATCAATGTGCACCAATAGCCCAGTGACCGGTATCTAAGATATTAAGTGATTTCTGGTTTAGAGAAGAAACAGCCCAGTTAAAAAATCTATTATTGTGCAATATAGTGCTAGGAGAGAAAACGTGGGTTTATCTGAGCTTGTATGGCAGCTGTAGTCACTATGACTTGGAAGAAATACTTATAGATTTTAATGAAGTAATCTGAAATTGCTCTTCAGCAACACCTGCCCCTCAGAAGGGCACATTCCCTGCCATGATGGTCACACATAAGGCAGTGGTGGCCGAGCACAGGCACAGCCAGGGCCCAGGGCATCCCTCTCCTCCTCCCTCTTTGGGATGAGCACATGGGCTCCTTGGGTGACTTTCCACTCAGCCCAAAACAAACAAAAACCAACAATACTCTGAGGAGGTGAGGGGAAACGAGAAAATGAGCAAAGAAATGGTCATGAGAGTTTATAAAGCAATGGTGACGAGTAAAACAAATAAAAATCTCACAGGGAAAAATTAATTATGGAAGGTATTACTATTCCATGCAGTGGCTTGCCCTACAGAAGCAACGGGGATTCCCTCTTTCTCTCCCCCATGTGGATGTAAAGATTTGCACATTTTTTTGGTCTCTTATTAACGCTCATTAACTTTGTGTTTCCCTGTCATTAATTCACCTTTTATTTCAGGTAGTATCAGGAAGTGCAATTAGCTGCATCAAGCACATCTTCACTACACAAATTATTTAGCTGGTAACTGTGTTTATAATTAAGTGGTTTAACACCGCTTTATTACACATTTTCAGTTGCTCACAACCTTGCCAAACTTGAGTTGTTTTCCATGCCAGGTTTCTGTCTTGGGAAGAAACTTTTCTGGAAAATTTCTGTAAAAACCTTCTATGTGAGTGGAAAAACTGTTTTGTCTACATTTGAGACACGTATGCCTTTCTCAGATATTGTTGGTGCGGTAATTGCAGAGAAAGAGATAAAATTTGGGCGTGTCCTTCTACATGTGCTTAAGGGAGTCTGTCAGAGTTGGCAGATTTAAAGCCTCCATTTTTGGTGAACATGTTCCATCTTCCCAGAGCTCTGAAAATGAAACCGCTTCAACCATATTTTATCCCCAGCAGCTGACCAGCCTCTATTCTTGTCCTAACAGTGTCCACAGAACATTTTCTGCCCCAGTGAGGGAAAACACAGGCACCAGGATCTGTGCTTGAGATCTGTGGATCCACAACACAACCTGGGCAGTTCAACCACATCACCAAGCCTGCCTTGAGCTCAGCGTGGGCCACCCACACAAGGATTAACTTGGTTTTCCAGAAAGATTTTGTAGCTCCCCCTAAGCTGTGTGATGCTGAGGGTTAGAGGCAGAAGGCATGTTCCCCACCTTGAAGCTAATTTGGGCAGATGGCCGAGGAACAAAAACAGCTGTATGGACTTTTGATCTGACTCCTGCACTCTCAGTGCTCCCCTTTTGCTCTGTAGTGCCCAGGTAGAATAGTTAAAAAGCCCTCCCTGATGCCAGTGGAGTATAGAACTGGAACTGGGAAAAGGTAGGAGAAAGGACTAGACTGGAGCAGACTGGGATACAACAGAAGAAATCTGCATCCTACGGCAAAAATTAGAAAGCAACTTTGCATTGACTGTAAAAACTGACCCTAACCAGCACTCAAAAACCCCACATCTCTAAAGACACACCCTCTAGACTTTGGACAGCCTTGCTTCCATAATTATGTCAGATTTTCACTCTAGGTCTCTGCTATAATAGTCCTGGTTTTCATATTAAAAACATATTGGGGTAGGTTCTCTGCTGGTGTAAACTGGCAAGGTGCCACTGACTCTCGTGGAACTGTGCCAAGTTTCATCAGCTGCAAATCTGGACCATTCTTGCTAATTTACTTGTAAAGAAGCTCCCCACATGCCTCTAATCATTTCTATTTTCCCCCTTGACCCTTCCTGTGTTTGAGGTTGGGTTTTTATCCCAGAAACCTAGTGAGAAAATGCTTTATTTTGTCTCATCAGTAAATTGGGATGTCGTTAGTCACCACTTCTGGCCTCTCCTCCAAAATCAGGTTCACAATAGGGTGCTGCACAGGAGGGTCTGTGACACGTCTGCAGTTTGGGAAGGTGCAGGAAGGGACATACACAGGGCAGCTCAGGGAGTAAGAGCTGCTGTGTCAGAAGAAGAGGTGGCACGTGCAGTTCAAACACATGTACAGCGATCCTTGGACATCCCACCGACTGATTTCTTTTTCTGATGAAATCTTTTGCTTTCTATCATCAACCTTGTTTTCCCCCTCATTGGCTTTATTTGTCTCGGTTATTAAGTTTTTATTTTTATGCTGAACTGTGCTACTAGCTTCTCTAGAAAAACTTTGTCAAGTGTTTTTTGTGGAACTCAAGACTTTTTGATAAAACTATATATGTACTTGTAAACTTCTCCATTAAATTGTTAATCTTTGAAATGCACTATAAGGCCAGAGCAGCAAGATATACTGTTACAACAATCAGGGTTATTTTTCCTTAAAATTATACTCCATCCAGGCTCTTTGTAGATTTGGGTCTTTTATCTTTAATGACTTTATCAATTAGGTTTTCTGACACGAAAAATTCACCATTGTAATTCCTGGAAGCATTCTCAGAACCACTTACCCCAACACAGTTTTGTATGAAGCTGACTACCTTCAGGTTTCCTCTATTGTATCACATTTTCCTGATTAATTACCTAAGTTTTAATAGGAATTCAGTTAGCAATTCTTTAGCTCCTTCAGATTCCTTGGACGAACGCCACATGTTCTGACTTTCACTGTCATTTAATTCCATGGGTTGTTGCAAACCCTGTATATACATCACTGCCTTTGGCAACACTTGCCCTTTGTAAATAGCAAATACTAAGGCAAGTGGTTCCTCATGATCTGCTCTGCTGAAGTTCTAAGCCACCAAAACACTTTGTTTCTGCGTAAGCTCTTTGTCTTCTCAGTTTGTTCCCTTTGTGCCTTGGTGACTCCTCGTGTATTTTCAGCACGTTATCTCTATAAACATTCTTCACATTTCCTCTGAAGTATTTGAGATGAATTACACTTGTATTACAAGCAAATGGCTTTGAAATAAAAATAAACCCCTACTTTTTAAAAACACACACCCGTGTTATCATCTACCTTTACTCACATTCTCCTTAAAACCCCACTGAAGAAGAACAGTCTTTGCTTTGTGCTCTTTACTGTCACTCATAACCTATTCAAGGTAGTATTTAGCCCATATATTCTCTCGTGGTCCTAGGCACTCTTCACTTTTCTTGTCTGAAAAAAGCCTATGGGATTTAGAGAACAGCCTCCCACTTGCACATCCCAATCTCTTTCCTACACAGTATAGAGAAATGAATTATTGTACCTCATTGATTTTTTAACTTAGCACCATATTTCATAAGTGATAAATTATACCTACATTATCCTGATGCCAGACATTAAGCCCTATGCAGAGTTTCCTTTAAGCTCTTTATATCAGTATTTGCAAGTTTTATTATTTTACTGAAATGTTCCTCTTTAGAGGTGTCTTCTCCCCCTCGCTGCACCACAGATGCAGTTGTTTATTGTGTCTTCTGTTGTTGAGCGTATTTTGCAAAGATGAGATGTCTGAGCAGCACATAAGAAATGAGACATTTTCATCTGCAAATCTAAAGAGGAGAAAAGCAAAATTATGGGAGAATACCCTTTCTTGTAAAGATTGTTTTTTGCTACATACACTTTTGTCCTGTGAGGAAATGTGTAACACTAATTAAGAATAAGAAATATTTTTGCTTTGTATAAGTTGTTGATGAAACAAAGAACAGAATACTATATTTTTCAGGTATCTTAATTTTTTTAATTTGAAAATTTGTATAATGTGCAGTGTGCAGAAAAGATAGGAAAATATTCTAGGCCTAGACAAATGTCTCGAGAGTAGTCTGACAAACCCAATCTATTCAGATTAGCAAGAGAAATTGAGGGATGACTTGATGACATCGTTAATGTATCTTTTCAAGGAGAAAATAATACCAGTTAATAAAGAGCTCTTCAGCCTAGCTGAGAGAGGCATAAAGAGAGCAAATGGTTAGAAGCTGATGCCAGACAAATTCAAATGAGACATAATAAAGAGTAACAGTCACGATGATTAATCACTTGAACAAACAACCTCGCCCAAGTTATGAAATTTTTAGATGAAAACTGGATGGCTTTCCAAAATTCATGATTTAAACAAGCGGTTTAAGTTCTAAACAACGGCATAAAATTTTTTGCACAATCTTAGAAGGTCAAAACGGGTGATCAAACTCTGCCTCAAACCTGAAAATTTTAACATGTGGCAGCTTCCAGAATCACACAACCATTCATAACTACCGCTGGTTTTTTATAGTTGTCTTTTTTGAATTCTCTTAAAATAGTACATTTGTGAAACAGTTTTCTAACCCTCAGTCTTGTTACACAAGAGGTTAATTTCCCTTCAGACATACCAGGTAAAAAGCAGGTGAAAGTTGTATTTAAAAAAACACTCCTGCTTCAAATAGCATTCAACATAAAGAGAGAGGGGGAGAAGAGGGAGAAAAAGACACAAACGCCAGCTCTGGAAGTATTAAAAGCATGCTCTGAATACCTCTGTGATGACAGTTGGAAGAAAGCAGCTTTTATGTGCTACTGAGCCCATCTCTACGTCTTTTAAATGCAACTGTTTACCTAGAAAATATCAGCTAGGGCCAGAATCTGGACTAGATGAGGCACCTTTTGATTGCAGACACTGAACTGAATCCTTAACTAATAAATTGTTCCACACCTTTGTCTGAAACAAGAAAAGCAAAGGTCTTCATTTTCTCACAAGAATGCACAAGCCCCCTCAAAAGCAGTATGGTTTTCTACATCTAAGTCTCGGTATTTGTTGACTTAAAGAGTTTGTATGAATGACAATGCACATCACTGGTTTGTTACTTCTGTCATCTGTGCTACTGAGTGTACCTTGGCTCAGATCAAAGTTGAAAGCTTCTCCAAAGATACACAAACCACAATGTGACAAATAGCATGCTTTGTTTGACACAGCAAACAAGAAATTACTTTCATCAACCCAGGGAAAGAATCCTGTGTTTTCAGTGCTAATTCTGAAGGCTGCAGTGATGGAACCAGAGCTTTACTTCATCCCCAAGGAATGAGGACCTCTCCAAAGACAAACAGAAAGGAAGAAACAATATCAGTGCATTAAATGCTGACAATGGCATGAATTCGAGGCTTGTACTCCATGGTACACATTTGCAGAAAATTCACCCTTTACACAATTAAACGGATTTCCCACAAAGTGAATAACGTCTCCATTAAGCAAATATTAATCTGACCGGAAATTACAGATTAGAACACACATAGCACTTCACAAACAGACCCAAAACTAAACATTCCTACACCTACCACATCACACAGCCTCCCTCGTACCACACATGGTTAATGCACAGGCATCAGACATATTGCAAACAAGATGTTTTGTTGTTTTTACAGCAACATTACCTAAGTAATTGCCAATACATTCTTATAAAATATTTGAAATTTTTCATAAATATAAAGCACTTCAGATCAATAAATCCTTACTCTATGTGCACTATTGAAGTAACAAGATTTTCACTAAGACATATGCTCAATAAAAATCAATGGTCATATGTGAAATCAAATTTTGGTTGGAATCTAATTTGGTCCAAAAATGTGTATATACAAATTTCCCCTTAAAATAGGCATAGGCTTTTTCTGCCTGAGAGCGAAGTAATATTTACTTAACAGAACAGATTTTTAATTCAACTACAAACACGTGACAGCCTTTTCACTGACTTGTAAGGGCTTTAAATGAGACCTAATAACATCTCTACAACCCTTACAAACTAAAATTGCCCAGCTTTCCTACTGAGTTGGAAGCACATGCCCAAAAGTTAACAGAAATTCTCAGAAAATGCAAACACTAAGCAAATAGCACAATGATGAAAAGTACATAGTATGCCTGTGTACAAACAAATATATATTTAATATATGTGAACAAAGAGCAAATGAGGTAAAATGTTTTCAAACTCCTGAGAAGAAAGGGCAGACACTGTATTTTTGTAATTAAGGATGTCTGACTCAGTTCTCTTAAAACAACCTTTAACAGGGCAGCTACAAATCTCTGTGCCACGGTGCTCCTTGCTGAGTCAAAGGCAGGGCTCACATGTGCAGATTTGCCAAAACCTGCCCTCCTCAGCCAGCAGAAGCATTTCACGCTGGAATTCCTCTTTAATGCATTCAGACTCAGCTCTCATTGCTTATGGCAGCAGCGCACTTGGTTCTCAGAAGAAATTCTGGCTTGTAGACTTCCAGTAGCATAAATGTCCTGATTTCCAGTGGGAGAAAAAATCTGTGTTTGCACGGGCAAAGGTTTACCCCTCCAACTCAGTGTCTACACCCTGGAGCGTGGCTGGGGAGCAGTGACAGAGCCCAGCATCCCTGGAACAACCCCAGCTAAGAGCCCTTTCACGGATAAGCTCAGGGCAGGTAGAACCCCCACCATGCTCACTGCTCACCACATTACTCTGTCAATACACATTTTTATAACACGTCCTTTTAGGAACCACCATTCAGTTTGAATCAACCCGCACAATAGCACTACTTTCCTTTCACCTATATTCATATTTTTATTACACTTTTTTAACAAAACCAACTGTAAAAACACATTACAGGCAGCAAATTTCATGATGTAAAGATGCAACATCCGTAAAGCTCATTACTGTTTCTATACTAAAAAGTTTGCCTCAAACCTTTGCCCCAGCATTGTTGTTTCTGTATCAGATTTATTCAGCCCACACAATTTAATAGCTCTTCCTAAAAAGTTACTCTCCTGCCATTGATGACTGCAGACCACCTGCCTCTGCTAATCAGCAGTACCATGCCCAGTTGCAGAAGGAAAGAAGGTGGGCTCTGAGGCTGGTGCATTTTGTTCTAGAAGACCAGAAGCTGTTGAAATCTGTGTCTTACTTCTCCAAAAAGGTTTTAAAATTTACTGCACCGTTCGGCACCTCAGCTGCGTGCAGCTAACCTGTGTCTCAAATCCCCATTTTTCTAAGTCTTCTTAAAAAAGATTCTGTAAAAGTCAATCATTCCGGACAAATCTGTGATTTCAGCACTATTTAAACATACAATTAACATTTTAAAATTATACACATGGATAAAACCAGGTATCATTAGTCACTTATTAGTCACCTTCAAAACAGGCAGCATGTTCATTATGTTAATGTCCCTAGAGTGTTTAAAGCAACCTTTTGCATTTGAAGTGGAGGCTCTTGGTAAAAGGTGGCACTTAATGAGAAATGGCAATTACTAAGGCATGTTACTCTCCAGAAGACTGCAGTATGAATTTTAATTTCTTCCTGACCATGTAGCAGCTAAGGCTAACAGAGGCATTTTAGTTTAGAAGCAGTAGGAAGTACAGTAAAAGTGAAAACCAAAATAAGAGACGACACTAATCTTCTCTGAGTTTCAATTAAGGCCCAGCACCTCTGGATTAAAGGCTTATTTTAACGAAAAGCCTTAATTAAGCATACATGTGTATAGGATCACCTTAATGAGGTATGACAGAAATAGAAGAGATGGCAAACATTATTTGAAAAGAAGCTTATTAGCAACTTCAGGAAATTCAGTCAAAGATTCTTAAAGAAAAAGTAATGCAATACTGAAAAGATATAAGAATGCTGAATCATATTCAAGCATAAAACTGAAACCAAAACAGGCACAAGAGAGGTAATTTACAGTATCTTTATGTTCAAACTGATACATATTAATGATTTTTCTACACATCAGTGGGCTGGGTTTAGAAAATATACAGCATATACACTTTCATTTAAATTTTAGCAGAAAGTCAAGTTTTCTACTTTAATTTTAATTTTAATTTATTACTAAAAATCTTTAAAAGTTTATATTGTAAAATAACCCTTCATCATATTACTGAGTCAGATTTGGTGTCAGGCTAACTGGCAAGTTCACTTTAAAAAATGCCATTTTATCTTTTTATTCCTGCCTTCAGAAACAATTAGTGATTTAATGTCATTTTAAAGATAGCCACTTCAGCTGCTTTTTACATCTTCCCCTACCGTACAGAGAGGTATTCTCATTTGCAGATTTGACTTTAAAGTAATTATTTATAATTACAGAGAAGTGCATCCAGTAGATTAATCACTCCATTTATATGCTGCTCAAAAGATTACTCTCAGGACAGCCTCTCTGCTTTTGCTCAGAAAATGTCACTTCCACAGGAAAACAAATCTCTCAAGTCAGCAGCAGCTGAGAAGGAGTTTGACAAGTATTTAAACCTAAAAAATTGGAGAAATGGCACACCTGGATTTGAGGCACCATCTGTGCCTGTCCTCCTCGTGAAAAATAAAGGGCCACCAAGTGAGAATAAATAGGAAAATGGCCAGAGGAAGCCTACTTTCCTACTAGAAGGACTTTAGCTCAATTCTGGGTCTGAATGAAACACATCAGTGCTAATCAAAGACATGGGCAGTGCTTCTGGCTCAGGAAGCCACACTTTAGAATGTGGGAAGTCCCTGAAGGAACTGGTGCTGTACTAAACACATTCTTGCTATCTCCCTGAGCCATTTTCTTTCTTGCCTTGGACAAAAATGGGACACTGGGTGACAAAGGTCTTTGTTTGATCCATATGGATACAGTTCATCTGTCCTCCTTATAAAGATTTTTTTCTTTTAGTGGTGCCTCTATTACAGAGTTGTCAAAGACACAGCTCACCCAAAATGGCAGTGAGGAGGCTGGTGCAAGCTCCGGAGCACAGGTCCTGTGAGGAGCAGCTGAGAGAGCTGGGGATGAAAAGCTTGGAGAAGAGGAAGCTCAGGGGGAACCTTATTGCTCTCCACAAGTACCTGAAAGGAGGTTGTAGCCAGGTGAGGTCAGTCTCTTCTTCCAGGTAACAAGCAGTGTGGATGAGAGAAAAGTGCCTCAAGTTGGGTGAAGGGAGGTTTAGACTGGATATTAGGAGAAATTTCTTTACTGAAAGGGTTATCAAGCACTGGAACAGGCTGCCCCGGGCAGTGATGGGATCACCATCCCTGGAAGTGTTTAAAAAACTGTGTAGATGTGGCACTTAGAGACACAGCTTAGCGGTGGATCGGCAGTGCTGGGTTAATGGTTGGACTTTTCAAGTCTTTTCAAACTTAAATATTTCTATAAATCTATGGTAATCACAGGCCCTGCCTCCCATCTTACCACCTGCCAGGTTAAATATACACATTAAAAACAGAAAAACAGAGCAGAAAGTAGCCTTCAAATCCAAATGCACACAGAGGGACACAAGTAATGCTCACCAACCCCCACAGTTCCATGTAGACATGGGAGCTAAAGGGGAAAACACTGCCTAGGGACAGCAAGATGCAGGAAGAGGTAGGGAAAATAAGAAAGGAACCAATCCCAGGGGCTGCCCTTATGGGCAGTGGCTGGGATCAAGTCCAGAGGGGCTCCATTCCAGTCTCTGAGGAGAAGGGAGCAACACCTCCCACTGCCACCCTTCCCTCAGAGCCTGCACAGGGCTCTGGGGCCAGGGCTGTGTGGGGAGAAGGGATGAGAGGTTAGAAAGAATCACCATGGTTGGAAAAGAGCTGTACGACCAATGAGTCCAACTATTAACCCAGCACTGCCAGGTCCACCCCTAAAACTTGTCCCCAGGTGCCACATTCACTGTTTCTTTGGAGAAGACACAGCCCCTCTGGTCACCCTGTCCTGAGGTCCGAGTGGAGAAGTGCAGGGTTCCTGTGGTAGCAGAGGAACAACCACACACTGGAACGTCTAGATTTGGGGTCCCAAGTGTAAGAGGGACACAGACCTGCGGGAGTGATCCAGAGGATGCCACAGAGATGATCAGGAGGCTGGAGCACCTCTGCTGTGGAGACCGGCTGGGAGGTGGAGTGTTCAGCCTGGAGAAGGGAGGACTCCGAGGAGACCTTAGAGCACCTTCAGGTGCCTTAAGGGAGAGCTGGAGAGAGACAATTTACAAGGGAATGGAGTGATAGGACAAGGAGGAATGGCTTCAAGCTGGAAAAGGGTAGATTTAGTTTAGATATTAGGAAGAAATTCTTTACTAAGAGGGTGGTGAGGCACTGGCACAGAGAAGCTGTGGACGCCAATCCCTGGAAACGTTCAAGGATAGGTTGGATGGGGCTCTGAGCAACCTAGCCTAGCAGAAAGTGTCCCCAGCCATGGCAGAGGGGTGGAACAAGGTGATCTCCAAGGCCCCTTCCAACCAGAGCCTTGCTGTGATTGTGAAGCAGCACAGCCCTGAGCAGCAGCTCCTGTTTGTCACAGCTAAGGGGTCTCACCTCATCCCCTGCAGCCTCCGCTCCGGTGCTGAGTTGCGTCCTCCTGCTGTGCCAGTGAGGATGTTGGGATCACAGCGGAGCCCCCCGGCGGCACTGCCAGCCTCCGCCCTGCTCTGTGTATCCCAGGCTGCCCTGTCCACAACAAACCAATCCTGCAGAACGGTCCTGTGGGGTTTGCTGCCACAGCCACATCTTTTCCTCAGTTCAGCCTGAAATTTGTGATTCCTGCCACTCATTTTGAATCCATTCCCTGTACGTTGCAGGCAGCCCGCTGAGGGTGAAATGAGGTTGTCTGGAGAGGAACAGGCTTGGTGATTTATGGATCCAAAGTTAACTTCTGTGCCTGGAACAGATGTTAAACTCTTTCCCATGGGAGCCCTAGGAGAAAACAACAGAAATTGTAGGGTTTTTATCTGCTGTTGATGAGGCTGCTTCTCCTGAGAAATATTACCCAAGTCCTTGTTCATGTCTGTTTGTAAAGGCACACTATTCTTGTCAAATCGGCTAAAGATTATCAATGGAACATCATGATTTTACATGGTACTATTCCACATCTCTTAAAATAAAGCATAAGCGTGGGGAGAAATGGAGGAACAGGTAGATAAGCCCATTCCCTGTATAAAAATAATACATTCTTGTTTATATTCAGTGTTCTGGAAGGCAAAATTAGCCTTTGGGATTGTTTTTAATTATTTGAAGTTAAAATGTGTTTGGGCATGCCAAACTTTTATAGGTCATAATGAGTTTTTTGAATATAATAATTATGGGCTCAGTAATTAAAACTTTTAAATTACTGCTATTTTATTTAATATAAATGATAAATCAAAGTTTTCATTTGACTTTTTGTAAGTTAAAACTAGGATGTGTCAGAAACATCAATCTTAAGTTTCATATTACAGTAATTGCATGTTAGGCTTCAACTACTGGAGTTGTATGTGTATAAAAGCATTTAACAATTCAAAAATATTGCCTAAGTGCAGGGTTTCTTTTAATTTACTATAATATGTGTGAGTTTAAATAATTTATAACAATAATTATTTAAGATTGGCTGGGTTTTTTTGATTTTTAGGGCTGCTCCTCCAAACAAGAGATGAGAGCAGTTCCTGCAGTTCCTGTACAGGATCATATAATACAGAATCTTCAGCTGCAGGATCTCTTATTAACAGATTCTACTAAGTCAAGGACAAGGAATACCAAGAACTTTTACAAATCCCATGAATAAAAGAAATAGTCAGAATAATAGTAGGTACTGGACTAAGAAAAAAGAGCACAAAGCAAGTAAGATGCAGAAAAGGAGGATCATGTTCATCCCAATCCTCCACAGCTGACATTAGGTAAACCATTCTGATTTGTAATCTTTGTTTTTATTTAAAATAAACGAAAATGTGGAAGCTAAGCTCTCTGTTCAGTAAGATGATTTAATGCTAAACAGCATCATATCCTGCCTTAAAATTTGTCAAAATGCAGCAGTTTAAGCCGTTAGGCAAAAAATGGAATTGCCACCGGTGGTTTAAATGTGTCTTTTCATACCTAAAATGCATTTAAAATATTATTCTTGAGACCATGAAGGTAAAAAGGTGAAACTAGTGCATTTTGATGAAGACAAATTCTTCATTAGAAGCAATAAGTACTCTTAATGTCTATTGAATGTCAAAACTTTCTTTACCTTTTATTCTCAAGGAAACATCAGTGATTTTGATACTGTCTTGAACTGCGGGAAGGTTCTAGCATTACGATTTTTTTAAGTCTATTTGAAATGGTTTGTTTTATTCCTTATTCTGTAAAGAGACATTTACTAATGCTGCATGAAATGTATTCTTTGTTAAAATATACCCAGCTTTGCTCAAAGTTAAAAAGGTTTGTTTTTACAATGGTCCTGGGGCTAAACCAGGGAAGAATTAACACCTGTAGCTAAATACCTTTTTCAAATTTAGAAGCAAACATGCAGCAAGATAAAAGTCACAGATGTGAGGGCTTGGAATGATGCCTGGTGAGAAAACTCACTTTTAAATAGTATTATAATAATATAGTTGTGGAGAGCAGCAGATGATATTGCTTAGACAAACAAAGCCAGGGAACATCTGAACAGACCAGGAAACCAAATGTGCTTCTTGCCTCTCACTTTCAGTCTTGTGTTTCCCTTTTCCAAAGGTTTCAAGAGTGTTTTTGCCATGAACATCTTCTTGTGTCCATCCTTTCTGTTGTCTTGATTAGGCTTTACTTAAAGAACCTTCTGGCTCCAAAATTGGCAGTTTTGAGCATAATAAACTTTCATCATGGTTAATAATGGTTTTATTTATTCTTTTTCATAGAAATGCCCTTAGGCCTCCCTGAATAACAGGGTGGCTTTGACACAGGAACTGTCACAGCAGACCCAGCTCCAGAGGAAATTCATTAAACCAGGGATGCTCCATCCAAGCACATCTGCCTTTGGAATCAGCTGAAGGCTCAGAGGGAAACATCAGATAATGCACAACGAGTGAGTGCAGCCAGTGCGAGGACAAAGGTAAGAAGATGAGGTAATCTGCACCATATTTACATGGTTACAGTTCTAAAGATGGGAGGGTTTTTTCTTTGGCTCATTCTGAAGAGAGGATAGCAGGGGGAAAAACAGGAGGGAGGTGTTGGGGTTAACAGGGACATCAATAATGAGTGATTATGGAAGCTAAAGGCTGAGGTGAAAAAATGCAGCCCAGGTGTTTTCTGCCATTATTAGAAAGACTAAGTATTTTCTCTTTAAATCACAGCACTGACTGAATTGTCCCACATGAATATTTGTGCAAGTGATCCAAAAGACTGTGCTGAAATATTTTTTTACATTTCAATTGTTCCTTGGTTTTACTTTGCAGTATTTTCACCAATATTCTCATATTATTTCAAAACACGTCAAACTTTCTCTTCCTTAATAAGGATTGTGTGGTTTAAACATTAAAACTGCAAAACAACCTTGAAAATTTAATTTAATGCAACATTTTCTTCTTGAGTTTATGGGTAATCAAACAAAGTTTCACAGGTCTCTATCACTCATTTTTTTCAATAAGGTCTTGATTTCTAAAATCCAGCAGTAATAGTTTAAAGGTTAATGCATGTAAACACTTCAAAAAGGTTCATTTTGGGATAAATAACTTGGTTGTAAATGGGTGTGTCAGTAAATGCATTGGGCTTGTAAACTTGGTGCATAAGGATGAAAATTCTTGGATATCTAGAGCTGTGATAAATGTAGGTTTTCATTGTTTGTATTTTTCCAAAGTGCTGCTTTGAGTCCATCTGCATAGAGCCTTTTGCTGTGACCACACATCCCAGCCTGTGTATCCTGCTGCCAGCTCTCCTTCAGAAACTCTGGTGTGTAAAAGCTTTCTTTCTAAACACCTGTATAACCTGTCTCTCACAAGTGTCCCCTCTGGTTTGTATTATTTTAGAGTTCAGTTTTGCCGCCAATCTCTTCTTGTTTGGCAGTTTAAATAATCCATTTGTGAAAGCTTTAAATGAGCATTTTCTCTTACCCTGGGGGTGTATACAGAAGGCTTTCCACAAAGCCATCAAATTTTCTTTCTTAAAACAGTCTCTGACCACAGTGCTTGGAAAGAAATCAGGAATAGGCCTTTTTTAGGTTGTGATACTTTCATGCTGTCACTGCTCTGTTTTCTTGTTCACTCCCCCTGTACCCAGATTTTCTCATCACAGGGGCCATCCCTCGATATATTGGGCTATCAAAATGGGATAACAAAAGTAACAAGGTGGGGGCTACGTGAACCAAACCACATGGAGGGAAACCACACTGTTCCAAAAGCATAAACTGACCCAGCTTGAAACCTCAAAGCCATCCTGTTGTTCTAAAACGTGGATTCAGATTGATTTACGTTTGCAGGGTGTCATGACCTCACAAGGAAGTAGGTTAGGCAGATAGTTCAGCTAAAGGGAAGACAGTATTCCTGATAGATCCTTTAGTACCTCTCAAAAGCTCTTTTAAAAGATCAAAGGCAGTTTGTGCAAATTTCAGATGATTAACGATATACATCTGTAGATGCCTGAGCTCAGGAGAAGTTTTGCCTCAAAAATTAACAAATCCTGTCCTAGAATAATGAGATACTTGAGCAAGGGGATCACCAAAACCCCACGATTTGCTAGGATTCCTTTTCTCTTCATGAGAAATGGGTTTGGATGCACAAGCTGCCTGATGGGGGTTTTGAAAGCTTACACAGAACAAATATGTGCTGCATAGTAATGTCAGATTTATGCAAAGATTCTGGTATGAATGAAAGAGTTTACCCTTTCCTTCCCATCTAGGGCTGGAACTCTCATCTAGGTGTCATCAGCTGGCATTGTAATTATTGTAATTATTGTAATTATTATATGTCCCTCTTCTTTTCTTTTAAGAGCCTCATCATGGACTCATGTTATTGGCTTATTGCGCAAACCTTGGACATTTCTCCACGGATATTGGTCAATCCACACAAGCAGCTTCTTCTGGTCTTTAAAGATGACAAAGATCTATTCCCTGCTGTACCTACTTAAGTTTTTTACTGCTGAGATACTGACCCTGGACTTTATCTGCCACTTGTGGGGGCAGCAGGAACACTGTAAGTATTCTCACTGATTCCTTCTTTCTGAAAGCAGAGATTTCACAGGTACCTGCACCAAGGCACCTCACAGTCATTGCTGGAGGTGGACAAGCTCAGCTGTAACAGCGACACTATCACTGGTCTCTTGTGATCATCTCTTTTCTCTTCATGCTCTTAAAGACTGATATTTAATTAATAAGCAATAGATTGCTTATATCACAATCTAATTAAATATCAGTCTTTTGTAGCAGCAGCAAGACTTTTTTATTATACCACTTTATTCATTTTTATTTTTAAAAATGCATAAATGCAATGCTGAGGAAAACTTCACAATTCTGAGATTTTATTTATACTGATTATTTGAAATTATATTGTTACATTCTTTAGTTAATCCCATTTTAAGGGCTCTGGAAAAGTATCAAAATAAATTCAAATTACTCAGCAAATAAAAATGTACATAAAAAAAAAAAACCTGTATAAATCCGGTATGTAAAGGAAGTTCCGCTAATTACTGAATAGCCAATCCATTAAAGGTTTGGGCTGGAAGGGACCTTAAAGATCACCTAGTTCCAACTCTCTGGCATGGGCAGGAACATCTTCCACTATCCCAGGTTGCTCCAAGCCCCATCCAACCTGGCCTTGGACACTTCCTTCAGGGAAGAATTTGCAATTCAACCTAGGGTACATAAATAATTGAATAATTGTGAGGGTTACACAATTGTGTTTACTTATTTTATTTTCCTGAGGTACTGCTGAAAGTCATCAGCTGGAGAAAGAAATGAAGTAAAGATTCTACTTTCAGACACCATTTGGTTTTACTAAGTGGACCAGTTCAGTGGCCAACTCTGATATTCTTTTGAACATGTCACGGTAGAGGAAGATTGGTAGTATTTGTTCACTTCTGAAGTTATGACAGTAGAGAAGCCTTTATATCTGTTCTTGCAAAGCAGGTATAGGCTGTTTCCTGCTTCAAATAAACTCCTCTTAGATATGATTCTGGCCCTCATTCATTGTAAACATTTGCTGTTTGTACAATTTAAGGTACATTTTGTCTTCTCACAGGTCTTGTTAATTGCAGTTTAGTACAACAGTTATTTCTATTTGGAAAAGGACGTAGGTGTACACCCGATGCCAGTCAGTCTCTTCCTGAGGTTATCTGAAGAAATGCCTGCATTTCACCTCGGTGGCTTTGCTCAATGCACGTGTGCAGCATGTGCATAAATACATCCTGCTTTTTTACATTCGCTCATCTATCACCTCGAAAATACTAAGCAAAAGAGACAAGTGACTGATGGAAAGGAGAGCTGTTCCAGAGAGGTAATTAGAAGAATTATCCCAACTGCTTGCAAGTTTCTTTCCACAGTGCATCTTAGGGAAGTTTTTCTGCCTGTTCTCCCTTCAAAATTTTTAGAAGACTTTTCACAGCCAAGTCTGTGTTGTGAATCAAAGTCTCTGAATAACCTTAGATACAGGGCTTTTGCTTCTTCTTACATCAACATTAGCTGGAGGTGAACAACTGTCCACAGACAGGTGGGATAGGTCTGGAAGGATCTGCCAATTTCTGGCTACCCTGAAAGTCTGAAGCTTGACAAGAGAGAGCAAAAGGCAGCACTCATTAAAAAGGTTACTTTAGATTTGGCACAAAAAGGCAAATGCCTCTGGAATTCTTTTTGTCCTCGGTGTTTCGTTAGCTTTCCTCCCTCAAGGGAAAAAGCCACTGTATCTGAAAGCTTTCCCTCCAGCTGGCTGCTGGCCATTAATCCTCTTGTGTTTGCCAGCTCAAGAGTGCTCGCTGCTTGTCCTGGGTTTCACTCCTTTCCCAGTTTTCCCTTCCTCTAAGAGCCAACTGCTTTTTTTTGTCCAGCTCTTTATCTTTTGTCAGGATGGAGATCATCAGTATTTGGTGGGAATTTAGGTCAGATAAAGGTGAAGTTTTCTTGTAGCCTGTCAGCAGACTTTCTCTTTTGTTTTATTGTATGTGAGGAACGCTGCATTTCATGTGTATCACTTCTTGAAATGTAACATCTCTATTGGGAAATGAGAGAAAAATTAATCAGATTTCATTTTAAGTGTTTGTTTTATAATCTTTTCCTCCAGTCAGTAGCAGTTGCCATTTCTTGCTTTCTGCCACCCCATGTGTAGTTAACACAAAATTCATAAACTCACAAACTAATTTCATTTTCACTCGACAGATCGCAGTAATCACAGAAGGAAACTGATGACCTTTCAGGCAGTCAGAATTTTTCTTGTCAGCATTTTTTTCCTTTTCAGCTGTTAGAATGCTTTAAAGTCAGGTTTGGTTCTTGGGGTTGTTTTTTTTCCTTTGAAAAAACAGGTGCTGCATTCATGTTCCCATGTAGTCCATTAAGTGAGTACATTTTTATATAACTATTCAAGCACATAATACATCAGTCTTTTAATTAAACTACCTAAGTGAATATCTTAATGAATTAAATTTAATCATCTTGAAAAGTAATTTTGATTCCAGATTTTTATGGTAAGATATATAATTTAAAGCCATTTTATGACGAAGCACTTTATTCTTTTTTATAACCTTTTTTAAAAGCATATGGAAAAACATAGTTTGTAACTGAGCCATATATGAGTATACTAACCTGGAATAATTTAATCCATGAA
Organism: Pomatostomus ruficeps; assembly: GCA_013400735.1. Classification (NCBI taxonomy): domain Eukaryota; kingdom Metazoa; phylum Chordata; class Aves; order Passeriformes; family Timaliidae; genus Pomatostomus; species Pomatostomus ruficeps. The sequence goes on from VYZT01052376.1 coordinate 21,462, forward strand.
ATTTCATGTGAATATGTGGAGACCTACAAAATTCCCTTAACACCGCAATTTTAAAAATATGCATTTTGTAGAGTGTTCACGGATTGATGAATTAACTGTTTTTACATTCTGTAATCTAGCCTGTTTCATCTGTACCAACGAGATGAGATCTATTGTAAGTACTTGTAATTAGAATTATTTTCTCAGTCATCGCTGAAGACCTTTGAAAAATTTACAGGTAAAAAGTTGTCCCATGTGTAGAAAAGAGCAGTATCAGACCAGAGTAATACATGATGGAGCATGTTTGGTTAAAATGAATTAATTAGGTAAACCTTACTTCTGCTACAGGTGTGTCACTGGACAATAATTATTTCTTAATAATGTTCCAAATGCATTAGACTTTTAGTAAGAAACTAGACAGAATGAATGCACTACAAATTTTAAGTTAAAAAAAATGCATTAAATTATGGTTTTATATAAATAATTAAATTATATAAATTCGAGTTCCCTCTTCTTGAGCAGAATTGTGTCTTAGAGAATTCAAGCTTCCTGGAGAAGATGTATTGTTAGTAAAGAGTATAAAGACTTGAGAAAGCAGTCCCTCCAAATGATAGAAAATTAAGAAAGCAATTATTTGACAAAAAGGTATGTTGTATTTGCTTCCTGGGTCTGTTTCCTTGGTGTGATTCAGCTTCCTTAAATCAGAACTCCTGAATATCAGCTCCCTCCTTTTTCATTTATTCCTTCTTATTCACATGAAACAGGCAGCACTGGAGTCACTCAGTTTTGTCAGTCTGTTCATTCCACCCTTTTTAGAATCTAAAAGTAAGGAAAATAATTTAAATATTTAATTTTAAGATCTGTGTTTTGCCTAGACCAACAATACTGGGCTTCTTGTGAGGCTCTGCTTCCCTTCTCTTTTTGATAAATCACAGAGATCTATTTTCCTATAGAATTAAAGGAAGGGCCTGTGGTAAGGGGAGAAATAAAGAAATCCACAAACAGCTGAACTGGGGACTTTATGTCTTTGCACCCCTCTGATTTCTGCTCAGATGCAAATCAGACCATAATAAATTAGGGTGACCCCATGCCAATGAAGCCAAATCAAGCATTCTGCAGTGACCCTGCTTTGCCTTCCAGCACTCAGCTGCTGCTGCAGAGCCCTGGGCAAGCCTCAGGTTCTCCTTTGCCAGCTTCCAGTCTTCCCCCAGTTTAGTCACATCCAGCCCTGCTCAGCCTTTCAGGAACAGAAACTGCTCAGCAACAACCAAAGTGTCCCTCGGGGAGCGAGAGGAACCAAGGTCCAGCCCCAGTCAGCAGAGCCTGGTTCAGAGAGAACAGAGCCGCAGCAACAGCTCTGTAAGTGCTGCTGGTACGTGCAGCCAGGAAAATCCCCTCACCCAAGCTGCAAGCTAAAACAGAGGTGGGTTTAGACGAACACTTAAATCAGTTGCTGGGTTTCAGTTTTTTAAATCACTGCTTTAGCTAAACAGAAGAGTACTTGCAGGAAAAGGTTTGTTACTGTCTGATGTTGTTTCTCACACACAGCTGTACCCTGCTGGAGAGCTTTGGAGGCATGAACCCACTCTTGCTATATTCTGCATTTCTATATGACAGTGACATTGTACCCTAGAGGTGACCTGGCAGACCAGTGACACAAATCTGGTACACAAAGCTGTTCTGATTGTGTGGTAACAGTGGCAGGGCAGAGAGGAAATCCTGCTCTCAGCTGTAACACTGAGACAGATTGCTGGTTGCTGTGCTGCGTTTAGAATCAATGCAAAATCCTTCCCTGCAGCAGAGAAAAAGAGTATGAAGGTGACTGAAGAACGCTGATGTTACACTCAAAAGAGCTCAAGCCCTTAAGTTTGGAATAAATTAACCCCTCAGTGGATTGTGACTGTCCTCAAGAAGCATGGCTGGAACAGACACCAGCAACACTTAGATTTTCCTGCTGTTTGAAAGTCTGGGGCAGCAGATGGATGCTTCTTTCCCAGGAAGGCTGTCAGTTTCCCATGGGATGCCTTGCTAAGCTATGAAACAGGGTCTCAGCAACAGGAGGTCGAAGAATGCTCCTAAATACGCTGAAAGCTGCAGCTGAATGTCACTGGTTAAAGTTTCTCTCGCTGAACCTGACAGCAGCAACCTCCCCTGGGCCAGCTTTAAGGTCTCTGTCTTTGGTACCTGGCTGCCCACCTTCCACCCCACAGTTAGAAAAGCCAAGGGAAGGTCTTCACTCAACACAGTGCCCACAAAGAGGCCTCAGGAGTAGGAACTCATTCTCACAAGATATTACTGGGAACAAAAAGGGCACCACTTTTCCACCTTCTATTAAGAATAAATTTATAAAGTCTTCTCATACCTATTAGCTGGGTTTGAATAAGTTCAGCACAAGTTGTGATTAAAGGATATGCACTTATTTTTCTTAGTGGCTTTCAAGTGGGAACTGTAGATGAGTTTTCCTGTTGTTCGCTCTTATACTTTTAAGTGCTGGTTAATTAAAACGTTAAAGAAAGTTTTCACAAGGAGCTATCCATTTCCAGACACTAAAAAGCTTTTCTAAAATAAAATTTGCTTCTAAAAATTGAACTCTGCTTTTAAAATGTCACTTCCTAAACATTAGCATAATCAAATGGCATCACAATAGCAAAAAAAACCCCAACCACTTTTTAATAATCTTGCCACCTCTGGAAGGATCACAAAGGTTAAATGTCAAGTTTCATATGCTTAAATAAATATCACAAAATAAAAAACAAGGTCTGAAATGTTAGTACTAGGAAGGACACATATTGCTTGTTTCAGGGTGCTACAGTAGCCCTTATTATACCTGGCATTAAAATTTTTAATAATCTAGATCAAAGGAGATAAGAAAGGTCACTGAAACCAAAGTAGGCTACTTTTTAGCACTCCTATACACAGAGAGCAGGGTGTTGCTTCAGCATGTTAGGTAGTGAATTTCTTTGATCCTACCTATAAATGTCACTCTGTATGACATTTAATTGTGGTATAGCCTTTTATTGGTGCAATTAAATCTTTTCTAATGCATTACATTATCTCCAGCCCTGCTAAAAATCCTGCCATTGTTTAGGAAGCGAGGTAAGTCACTGTGAAATGATGCAGTTGACTTTAGGTTCTTCCTCCCCCCCTCCACATGATTTCTCCCAACGATTTTAATTTAAATCTCACCAAACAGTATAATGGTCCTGGAATTTGTTTAGTCGTTTGACTTCCTTTATCACACAGAGATGGTAAACATTCTGTTGCTAACCTGAAGTGGCTCCAAGCAGCAAACTAGGAGGATATTAAACCAGTAAAAGCTTATCAACTGATTCATTGATATGCTGTAAATTCCAGCCTTTTCATTTTACTTTTGAGGGTTGCCATAAGTCAACACATTAGTAAGCAATTTGCTGACATTGGATCACTTAAAAAGGCTTCCCCATGGACAAAGTTCACCTCGGCGCTTTGTTTCATCGTTTCGTTTTATCATAGTCCTGTGCTGCTCTACAGATGACTGATGCAGCTTTGCATACCGATGGGGGACTTCACAGAGTGACTTTATGCCACTCTGCTCAAGCTTTGGGAAGTCACAGACATCCCAAAGACATCAAATGTACAAGTGTTTTCAGAAATAAATTTTCTTGCTCTGTTTCAGTTATTCTAGGATTAAAAAGGTCATTCAGTATTAGGCATTAAAACAGAGCAGGATTTCATTTTTAAATCCTGGAACATGCCAACACCAACAAATTACTCAAAATGCTGATTTCCTTTCCGTTCACATTGATAGTTCACAATGATTTACCAGTTAGCAAAATTTCTCAGTTAAATTTGAGTTACAGGTTTTTTTCTTCCCAACCTCAGACTTTATTTACTGATTGATGGGTATGAGTTGGGTCAGGTCATACTACAGAAAATCCAGGAGCAGCTCAAAGCAGATAGTATCTTAGCAGCAGAGGAACTTCATAGATCCCGTCTCATGCAGGAGAAGAGTTTTCCTCTTTATTTTTACAGTTCCAGCTCAAGGACACTCGCTTACAAAACCAGGTCAGGTCTGTTCGAGTCTGAAACCAATATAAATGAAGACCAATCATAACTCAGGGCGAGGAGTGTTTTCAAATGGATCAACCTTTGCTAGGTGGTGAACAGAAACCCTGAGTTATGGAAGGGTCGGGTGCAATCTTACCTTGCTCTTCCTGAAGGCAGATTTTAATATGCAATCAGTAAGGGCAGTTAAAATTGCAATGTAGAGATTCAGTTCTAGAACCCAGCTAACAACAGTCGGGTACAACTTACCAGCGCTGCTATTGATCAAATACATAATCACACTAAAGTATTAAAGCTATAAGCAGCATTTCAGGAGCCATTCAGGGAGCACACAGTGTCACCGGTCGGGATTGTTTGGAGACCACAGAGCGCAAATATTGGAGGAGGCCTGTGGGGGACTCCTGTTTATTTGTTTGGTGTTTTACACATACCACTGAAGGTCAGCAGGAACGCCTGCATGGGAGAGACCGGGATGGTTCTTTGTGGCAGGGAGCAGTGCTGAGGGGAAGCACCAGGTTCCCCACCAGCTCTTTGCTACACAGAATTCTCTCTCAGAGCACAGGAGGGGTGGCTGCTTTTCCCATCACTTGGGGATTTAAATACATCCATGGTACAAGAGCTCTCAAGGAACTTCCTTCTGTTATGTTGGATTGCTAAATTCACATTTGCTAACAAGGAAACGAATCCAATTTCTGCTGACAAATGGATACATCCTTTCAATATCCTGTTGCTTTAGGGATCATTTGGGAACACAGTAAGTCATAACAGTTCTCAGCAGTGAATCAGAACATAGAATAAAAAGAATATATGAGATCTCATTAGCAGCAAATTTAGGAAATATGAAGTTTCCATGAATTCTTAGTGAGCTTTTCACAATATTTCTGTGGGATTTTTGTGAGATTTGGGCTCTTGATTCCTTTGGATCTAGAAAAGTTAATTTTAAATATTCTGATATATGCTACAGAGGGTCACTTCTGCAGTTTGAAGGAAGCACATGTGCTAGTAGAAAAAAGCTACCCCAAAAAAAAAAAAGTGAAATGAAACAATAGGAAAATAATCAGGTGCCACGAGGCTGTCTGACCTTGAGCTCAACCCTTCTGCCACCTCGCTTCCCACTTCCCAACCCACAATGCCTGAAAAATTGGCTCTCCTTCTTTTCCTAGGAGGTTCCTATGCACTCATAGGAAATGCATGGAGAGAAAGGCTCACAGTGCCTGGTCATGGTACAGGTGTCAAAATGTCCCTTAAAACTGCTGCAAGCATTTATGGGCAGAGACGCACAGACAAGTCTAAGACTTGTACGAGTTCCTGCAGAGCTTTCAGACACTGGGGAGCATCAGGAGGACGTGGCCACAGAAAGCTGGAGCTGCACTCAAGGGGATGATCAAGTTCAAGAAAAGCAATCATTGCCTTTAGGTATTTATTTTGTTGAGCCCCTGTGGGAGCATCTTAATATACAAAGATGAGATTTCCCAGGCCCATATGCAATATGCAGAAACATATTTAAGGCAGTAAAAAGGCATAAAAATATATACTGATGACAACACCTGAGATGCATCTTCTCCCACTGTCAAAAAAACCAACCCAAAAACCAATGCCAAAAAAATATAAGGAAAAAACTACTGAAGAAATTATGTAGTGCCAGAGCTCAAGCTTGGAGGTTTGTGCATCCACTTGAGCTCCGCATTTCCAAAAATACATGAGCATCCTCACAGACAGCAAAAAGAATGATAACAGGCCTGCATAAAACAGTTGAGGGAATTAGGGGTCACTTCTCATATAGAAAATAAAGGGAAATGTAACCTTTCAGGTGTGGAAAAAGCTGGTGCAAGCAGAAAGGCTTGTTTTACTATGGAGGTTTGAGAACAAAATTAAAGCTTAAAGCATGGCAAGGGCTCTTCACGTTTGACATTTATGAAATCTTGGACAATTAAACACTGTGATGTACTGCCTAGAGACGGCACAGCAATCACACCACAGACAGCCCCCGCCAGGCTAGTTAAATACCAGGAGTAAGGCAGCTATGTTTGATCCTGGGCAGCTGGGTGGATCAGACATCTCCAGGTCCCTTCCAGCCACGTGATTCTTGAACTTTAAAAACAGCCTAAACTCTCCTGTGAAATGGAAATTAACGTCTGAAGCTGTTTAAGTTACAGACAGTTGAGGGAACATGGTGGTCAGGGGTTTAAGATGTAAAAATTGCCCTTCAGTCAAACTGTTAAGCAATTGAAAATGACTTACAAATTACATAATGAGCATACTTTGCTATAAACAAAACCCACTGGCCTAAAGCAGAGGGTTCAAATTAATTGCACACCTGTCTTAAAACACAGGGCTGCAATGCCTCTGAATGTAGAGGAAGCTCCATCACATTCCCTACCTCAGCTATTTTAGAAATGCAGCCATTCGAGACCCTCAAAAGCAGGTTAAATTGGGAGACAGAAGGAAGAAGAGAGATGAACACAACTACTCATACCAACTACTGACAGGATAATTTATAATGACACAGATTCCTAATTTTTAATTGCTCAGAATATAAAAAGGCACAAAACTCTGCTATAAATCACACTTTACCTTTATTGAAAACACAGTAAAAAAAAATTTTCCTACAAAACATTCAGTGTAACATTTCAAACAAAGGAAAAAAAACATATTACCACTGCTTTCCACAAAACAAAACAAAAAAAAATCAGCCTAGCTAAGGCAGCAGATATTTTCTTTTTTTTTGTAACACAACAAAATATCCACAACAGAGAACATTATAAATGGTAATTTTGGATGACCTAAAATGAACCAGGAAGGGTTTGATGGGGAGAAGGTATCTACACTGAAAATTGTTGTGATTAAAGTAACACTAAAAGCACAATTTTTCAGCTGTGTTATACCTTGGTCAGATACATCTATGTGAAAGAAAAGTCAGTTGCTCAAGACTGTGGAGTTTGCAAAGCCTAAAGCACAAATCAGACCAAGAGGGGACCACCAGTTCCATTAGGCATCTCCCAGCCTCACACAGTTTAGATTGTGCGTAATTTATAATATTTTTCTTTTGTAAACTGTGATATTAACCAGTAACACTGCAGTGAAAAACCTGGATGTGCACAGTGAAGGTACCTGCTGCCATCGCCACAGCCCAGCCAGCACCACCAACAGCCACAGAAAGGCCAGCTCAGAATTGTGTTTTTATGGCCACACCACCCAAGCCCCATGAAGCCAGTTCCATGGGACAGGGATCAGGGTGCCAGCAGCACTCCTCACTGGGAACTTTAAAGACAAAACTCAGTGGAGACAAGAGCAACATATGATTTCTATTTATGTAATACAGGGTTGGGTCCCAAAGCCCACAGGAAAGGAAATGTACCCTTTTTTTGTGTATGTGTGTTTCATATACACACACCAAGATTTCAAATGCCATGACCCAAAAGTATCTTCTTTTCGTATCCACTTCATTTTAAAACAACGGAAGTCACACCAAATAAGGCAAAAATACTTTGAAACCTACCTTTAAGAAAGTAAAAGTGACTGGACTTGCTTTGTTATATAAAGCCAAGGAGGAGAAAGTACTCACAAGAGCTTTTATGACTCTAAGCATTTTGGTCCAGACTGGAAAAACTCATGGTTAGGGGGAAAAGGGAAATCATGCACCAGCTAATTTTCTTCTTAAGCATTTAAACACACCCATTGGATCCACTGCACAGGTACCACCATCATGCCACTTCTCTGAATGATCAATTCACATGGGAAGAGAAGGCCCAAAACATGCTCACACACATGAAATACAAAAATCCAGAGAACAGGGGAAGAGCTGCACCTGGGCACCTCGCAAAGCCTGACCCTGAGGAGAACACGAGAGCCACATGCTGCTGACACCAAGTGTCACCTCCCACTGAGGGAGGCAGGAGAGCTGAGGTGTCTCCCTGCACATCCCACAGCAGATGAGCTGTGGAGCAGTCCCACAACAGGAGCCACCCTGCAGTGGCAGCCACCCCACAGGCTCCGAGCGGCCGCAGCCTTCACCAGGAAATGGGGCTGTACCCTCACACCACTGGAAGCTAAAAGCACGAATATATGCAATGACTAAACCCTCTCACTCCTAATTCAAACGGACTCAAGCTCTTGGTAATTTGTTAGAGGACCCTCTAGTGACAGGATTGCTTAAATGGAATCTAGTGGTAAAAAAATAATTAATTAATAAATGTGAACTTTTTTATAGTGGAAGAACAGTTCTAACTAGGGAGTATCTCTGTACAGGCTATGTGGGAAAAGAAATACATTAAAGTCAAAGCAAGTGTCCCGATACTTCAACAGCTGGTATCCTCCCAGTGGAAGCAGGGAACAGATGAGGAATGCAAAACAAAGCCCTGTTCCGGAAAGGAGCTTCATCCAGTGATGCCGACTATAAAACTTCATGTAATGGGGGCAGGGAGAAAAGCAACAGCAACGCTCGGGATTAGTGATCAACAAACATTTACAAGCAGCATCCCAAAGTGCTCAAGTAGGTACATATCAACATTCAGATACCTAAAAGCCTTTACGAATTAGGATTTCCTACCTTCTATGTTTATGTGAGGCCGTCATATAGATACAGCTTTTAAATAGCTTGGAATTCGGTATGTCAAGAATATCAGCATTTACAGGATACTTCTCATACTAATTCTTTGACTGTTTGGAGTCACCTTCGATATTTGTTAAAACATTTAATGCTATGTATATTAAAAAGAAATTTATGAGCAATAAACGAATCCAAAAAGTTACTGATAAAATATGGTAATTAACAAAAACTAGCAAGGATCCTCAGGTTCCTGTTGCCAAGACAGAGATATCTTCAGAAGTTCACAGACTCCTATAAAGTCCAAGATACTGTTTCACTGTGAGTCACAAAGGAGATTTTAAGAACTGATGAATTTCTTTTCAGTGTCAGTGAATTACTGTCTTATTTAGAGAACATACAATTGACATGTGCATACCAATGATACACATTTCTTCTTTTTCTTTGAAAGAAGAGTTTTAGGTGCTTCAATTGTGAAATATTTCAAAAGCCTTCCATTAAGTTGCCCTCTGGTATGTTTCCTTACAGTGCTTAATCAAATCTATTTGGATTCTTTTGCTATTTCTTGTTTTGTCTATCTGAAAAAGAGCACCTGTTCTTAACACAAGGCCATTGGGTATGACAGTGAATGACCTGAAAATACTAAAAAGATAAGCAAACCAAGATGTTTGGTATCTCCAAGAATTAAGGCCAGATTTAGGAAAAAAGTTTCATCAGCCCCTGAATTCCATGAAATACATTTTCAGATCTGGAATTTTAAAGACTGACTAGAAAAATAATCAAAAACTGTCTGCACAGGTGAGCTTCATGTCATTCCCCTCAGCCAGCACCCTTACCTAATTATTGGGCACCGTGAGGACTCTGGAAGTCACACTTGGTGTTAATTCCCCACAAGATGTGTTCTCCTCCCTAGGATTCTGACCAATACTGTTGGGCTTTTATTGTTCAAGTACAGCTTGCAGGAGACCCTCTGTGGCTGTGGTGTGGAGGGACACAGTTCCTCCCAGAACCACACAGCTCTCGAGACAGCATGTCTCAGTCATGTACAGACAGAAGATCCTGAACAACTTCCAAGTCCCAGCGAAACAGCTGAAAGTGCCAAGTTTCAGTTCCAGAACACCTCAGCTCTCACCTGGAAACCCCAAGAGTCTGCAACCCCACCAAAAGTCATCCAGCTCAGCACCTGAACTGTGTGTGGCAGAGGGACACACTGCAGTCTGATCTCACACCTTGATCACAGGAAGGAGCACACAACTTCATGCGAGAGAAACGTGTGTGAAGTGTCTACTCTGCCTGAGGTAAGGGCAGGGCCAAGGTAGAATAGAGGGCAGAAGTTTTATCACCATGTGGGTGGTGGCTGTGGGCTTAGACTACTCTCGCTGAATGGGATAAATTCCAAAGCAGCATTTTTGTAAAGTTCAAATCCTGACAATGTGACTGAAATAACCTGCCAGCTTACCAATAGCAAATTCAGTGTTCATGGGCTGGGGAGGGAAGTCAGTGTAGGCAATACTGCCTCAATTCAGCACTAAAGTAACAACAAAAATCCTAATGCTAGGAGGTAGGGAATCTTATTTCATTAAAGCAATCAAAGCTTCACAGTTCACATCAACAATTTTTTAAACAAAACTAAGCACATTTATTTTTGAAGAGGTTATTTATGAGGCCTTAGCATCCTGCCTGTTTAGATTATTTCACTTGATTACAAAAAAAAAACTGCTATTTTCAAGATCAGAAAATATGTTAAACAGGATTTAGCTGTCTTCCTGTATTTGGTATCTCAAATTTTAGACACTAGTCCACTAAGGGTAGGGCTCAGCTGCTGTACATATACCACCCCACATCTGGAAGAGGAAGGAGAGAAGGGAAACAACCTAGAGCACGCTTCAAGAATTCAAGGAAAGCCACATGCAGGAAGAGGCCAATTGCTTTCTGTTTCTACCTTATTCCTTTCTAATTTAGACTAAATTCTTTAAGAAGAGGGCCATCACGTCTCCACTACACAGCACTGGGCATATGTGAGCACCTCAAGTAGCATCAGCTGCTGCACAGACTCACAGGTGAGTGGCAGAGACCTGGTGGGATGGACAGGGGCCCTTGCAGCCCCTTGGCACTTGTCACTCCTGGTGACACAGAGGAGGACGTGTCCCTCCTGGTGTCACAGGGGAGGACGTGTCCCCAGGATCCCCTCCTGTATCCATTCCACCGAGCACATGGCCACAGGAGCTCCTGCCTGCACGGGCAGCTCTGCCCTCCCTCCACTGGTGCTCCAGGTGGTACTTGGGAACCAGACAAAGAAAACAACTTGTCAAATCTTTTAATTTCTATGACACTGAAACAGTCAGCAGGGTCAAAGGTATGGGAGGAACAGGGCCAAAGATAACATCACATTACAGACAGTAAACAAAGCTTCGTATGAATGCAAAACTGTTACTTGTACAGTAACCAACACTATTATTTTTTAGCTTAAAGTGTAAGCATGTGTGCTTTATGCTTAGAAACTCCACAAATATTACAGTTCTGCCATTGATCTAATATTGTGCTACCAACACGGAAAAAAGCCCAAAAATGGCTAACTTAAAACACTCAGTTTACACCTATTTTTTGGTCTTGTGTGGTATCTAGTTGAAGATGGAAGCATTGATGTGCTTTTTGCCTCGTAAGAAGTGAGGCAGATGTTAATGTTACTAAGATCAGCTGTATATACCTTGAAGGTATAGACCACCTGACTCTACATGAGTCAAAATACTAGGAATGTATTGTCAATATCCATTAATGAATTACCAGTTGCTTGTACTTAAGTGACCATATGCTTCTGTGAAAAGTATACAGTGACCTGTATCTTGCATGCAGTAACAAAGCTTTGCATAAGCATGTCGTTTTCAAGGCCAAAGGCGTATTTTAATGTGGACAGTGTCACAATACCAGCAGCTGATTTTAAAACAAAACACTGTCAGTAGTTGCACAGGGTATTTCTGAATTTCTCACCCACCTGGGAAACCACACAACACCTCAACCATCCCACAGAGTCCAGTGTAAAGTCTTCCCTAACGTAGCCTTAATTCATACATCTGCCTGAAGAATCCAGCAGAAGGCGTGGGGACAGTCAAGGCTGTAACATTTGTTTTTAAAAAGAGTTTTAAAGTCTTGCCTGAAGCTTGGGTGCTTCTCAGCAGGAACTGCCCCTGCTCAGTTGAAGTAATTGCCCCACTCGCTTGCAGAAGCCACACACACATTACAATCCACCTTTTTCTGTGTTCTTGGGTCACTGATGCCAGGACAAACATCTCTCCAAAGGCACGAAGAGCAAGACCTAACCTGGTTCACACTCCTAGGTTTATTCCTAATATTAATTTCTTCAGAGTGTATTAACTGTCTTAGCATTGTAATAGAAATATTTCTATAAAGCTAACTGGCCTCACACACCACAATTCACCAGCCCCATTAAGATACGAGGACAATTTTGGTCATACAATGACTTGCATGAAAAAGTGGACACATTTCACCAGTTTTTAACTAAGATGCCAATACATAAGGCTACAAGCTCTGAGAATACCTGAATGATGCCCCTAATAATACATCTCCCAATATTTAAAATATAAACTCATTTTAGAACAACTTTTAATTATAGCTCCCTGTTACTTGTTGCAGAACTTTGACTCAGATAAAGATTTCTCACTAAAGTGTCAGCATTAAACAAGAGAAAAGATGCTTGTAAATCTTAGTGAAATCAAGCAATTTTACTTTTTCTTCCAAGACTTGATACAACACATCAATAGTCAGTTCAATAAACCTTGAATTTATACTAGTCACACATACAAAAAAAAGTAACTCTCTAGCATCATATTTACTACAGAAATATTTACATTATGCCCCAGTTCAAGTCAGAAAAGGCAGCTGCAAAAAAGATAAATCCTCATGTGTACTGGAGCTTGATTTTTGAAGCACTTTAGGGGAAGAAAACCAAGCAGACATTCACACACCCAAGGTCTACAGCCCAAAGCAGCTATCTCAGAACAGCCAAAGAGTTTCTGACACAAGGTTTACCGTATTTCGGAACCGCACTGGAAGTTGTCACCAACTGATCTAAGACCTCAATCTACAGACAGGCAGACTTGTTTTACAGAAATGGGAAATAAACAGGAATATTTTCTGGCTCCCTACATGATGGGCACTCACTGAAGGTGTCCCCATTCCAATCCGTTTGAAGATTACTTGTGGCCGAGCAGGACAAAAGTGCAACCAGATTTTGAATACTTACTTGGTTTTTTCTTTACTATAAACTGCTTAAAGGATTCCTAAGGCTGCAGGAACTGCTACAAGAAGGGACACTACCACGCACTGATGCCATCCTGAATCTAAGGCCTCTGAGCAGTTAAACTGTAACACTGCAGAAATTCAAACTACCAAGACTGAACACACAAGTTTTACTTACCAAACCACCTATGTCATCTCTAGAACCTTAGAATTTAATTTAAGATATCTACACATATAGGCCTATATACATGTTCATGTGTACATTAAAAAACAGGCTAGTGACAGGTAACTGCATTATGCCACTGAACAGAAATCCTGGTAACTGAAGTATAAATTCAGAGAAATTTACTTCAAATTAAAGACTGTAGAAAACTGCAACTGCAGCCTCCTAGGCCTGTGCTCCTTGCATTGATTCCAGGTACTGCTTACACACAGTAGCTCATCAAGAACTTCACAGGGGGTACTGGGTAGGGTAAGGGACCTCCACGGCACAGCAGCTCACAGAACTGTAAGAGCTGGGACAGGGGGTCTACACAGCTTTTTACAAAGCAGACGAGGCTCAGATTTAACACTGAAGTTGACCTTCATCTTGGACTTCGGTAAGACATTGTCTGACCAGCAGTAAAGCAGCCTGGCATTTAGAGCTAAGGACAGAGAGCTGAAAACACTGGCCTTCCGAGACAGCTCTGGGACACAGCCTACTGCATCCAGCCCGGAGGGAACTGGGAGCTCTACTGTCATTTGTAACTCTCTCAGTAGAACTGTTCATCTCCTGTCAAGGACACCTACTCCAGGTACTTTACATTTCCAGTAAGGGTCATAGTGGCCTTCAAGTGTATGTTTTCCTCTTTTTTTTTTTTTTAAATCAAGTCCCAAAGTCATTCTTTATAGCTGTGTTGTATAACACAGGAGGTACTGTGCATTCAAATGGTAGCAAATTTAAAAATAAAGATGTGAGACTTTCAACAACTAAAAAGGAATGCATTATTCTCTTCAGCTTCCAGTCTTCAAGGCACCTCCTGCATTAACTTACTGAGAAATAAACAAGCAGACCAAAAGTTCACTGGAAAGAGAAGAATCTGACACACCTAACTTCCTCAGAAGCACACAGCATCGAAATGAGACAAGGCTCGACCCAAACTAACAACTAAAAGCACTATAAAAATGCTGATGAGATGACAGGAATGCCATGAGGTTGATGTTTTCAGCTCTGTTGATTGCAGGTGATTGTTATCACAGTGTTTTCTGATGGCCATTTGCAGAAGGCTTTGTCTCGGAGTCTCTTGGATTGTTTGATAGATGAAGTTTATCTAATCCTGAAAAACATTATAGAATAAGGAAAAACTGAGACTCTCCCTTGTTTCATGCACACAAGTATTCAAAAGAACACAGACAATCCAAATTCTACTTTGTGATTGCAGACTTCACGTTTGCTGAAGACCAGAACTGATGGTCTAGCTCTGGTAAGAATTGCTCCTGGGAAATTCCCTCAGCGCTGATAAGTGAGAAAAGCCCATTCCAGTGGACAAGCACGGAAGCCAGAGAATCCTAACTTCCCACTGCTTACATCACAGACTCAGATGTTAAGAACCAAGAAAGACTTGCAATAATTTACCCTGTCACTTACAAAGACCTAAATAATTACCTAAAATATTTCTTTTAAACTAGGGTATCTTTTTGTAAATCATCCATTGCTGATCTTAATGTCACTGGTGATGACCAGATCACTTCTCTAAACTATTTATATGTCTAATTACATTTTTAGGACTGCTCTATTACTCTATTACTCAGAGATTTATCTCTGCATTTTATCCTTCATTCTCATTGCACAATTCTCTATTGTGAGTGCTAATTCAAGTCTCACATCCTGCCCCAGGCAAGCAGTTAAATTACTCTTTTTTGGAGGGAAGATGGGGAAAGATGGCAAATTTAACCTTATTTTATTCAAAAGAGGGATGATGTCAGTCCTTCCCTGCTTGCTACAGTTTCTCTCTGAAGTATCCTATCAAGTCTCTAAAATTAAGGATCAAAACCTAAGTTTCTTATTCATTTAGTGTAGACTACACTGAATGTTTTACTGAAGTCCCGTGAGATACCAAGTTAAATGTCTTGCATTGCTGGAGTCCCAAAATTGACTGCACTGCTAAAAACCAAAATCTCCTTAATATTTTCTTATTTGTAGTCCCAATATTACACGAATTTTTTGGTCATAGGCCAATTTTGGTTCTCATTCTTTGAATTCCATGGGACAGTTTTTAAGAGACACTGTTTGTGATGTACAGCACTGAAAACAAACCCAGTTTGTGCCAGGAACCTGCACTTTTCAGGGTTTGTAGCTCCCTACTTGTGTCAAATCCAGTGATCATTACCCTACTACGCCTGCATTCTTATGTTTGTTAATCTGCCTTCAATATATGCAATTTTTTATTAAACACTTTAATTATTTTACAACAATTTTAAACTGATCTTCCACCAGCAGTCTGGGACATACTTGGATTTTGTTTCAGCATCACAAATCTGAAAGCAGTGCAAACTAGCACGAGTAACTTGAAGATGCTGCAAACTGAATCCTCAGTTACAATTAAACAATGAAGTTTCACCATTAGTCCTCTCAATTTAAGCAAATACTACTCCAGGGATCTAAAGAGATAGGAGCTTTGTTAATTAGTAGAGATAAAATGAGGCAACAACAATAAAAAATAAAAAACATTTTATCCTCTGTTTCAATCCTTTCTTCTATTGTCAAGAAGTATTAATGCAAAATTTGACCAAATTTTTGATTATATCAGGTACAGGTTTGATTCAGCCAGTTACTAAGATTATGTACAAAGATTTTTCGAATAGATGCTCAAAATAAAGCATGACAACAAAGCAGTTAAGATCTCTGCTAACCGTTTTTAGGGAGCTAATAAGTTGCTTTAAACAAAAAAGGAAAAAGCCAACTCATACACAAGCTGAAGTTTTAATTTGGAATAACTGCTCATAGCAATGAGAATGTTTCTGTGCTCTCCAAAGACTGAAAATCCAGTATCAGTAAGTACCACAGGCATGTCATTAAAATCAGCATTGTACCTTAGCTCTGGACTCTTCAAAAGACAACACAAGATTATGCATCCTCACCTAAACTTAGAGAAATTTCCACCAAAAAAAAAAGTATTCTGTGAGTTACGACAGAACTTGACCAGTAGCACATCAATGTGGCAATGGAGAAAGGGAACGTTCAAGCACACACTGAATTTTCAGAGCTGTGTTACCTAATGCCTTCAGGAGCTCTTCTCGCACAGCAGAAGTGAACTTTCTGACCAGACACAACGTTGTCATGATGGCAAAGAGCAGGTTGTAAGATAACACAATGTAGAAGTTCCCCAGCCAGTTGAACCTTCCAAAGTCTCCAAGCAGATCGAATCTGGTGATTCCTGTTAAATTGCATGCAAGACTTAGATCAAAAGATTCATGACATCTGTTTAGGAAGCTCAAAAATTTCATTCTATTACATTTACGTTTGGATGCAAAATTCTTACAGACAACACACCCGAAGACACATGGTTAAACATACAAGACAATGTTTGTTGGTCATCATAAAATTGTAAGACAACTTTACCAAAACGTTTTTTAAATTTCATAGTAAAGTGCTTGAATAATGGGAGTTGAAGTGAATTGTCTATTCTAGAAAAGAACTCCTTTTATAATTTCAATAAATATAACCAGGGAAAAAATCAGCTTTAGTATGAAAACTGCTTGAAAACTCAGTTTCTATGAAATCCTTAATGATTCCCAAAAAGGATGAAATGCACCATGACCTTTTTTTATTAAAAAACACAGGTAGCAAACAGCCTTTCTAGGAGAGCCACAACATCTTATGATAAACACTAATCCTTTAAAGTGGTTTTTCCAGAGTGCTGCTTTTGAAATCAAAGTTTAAAGACATCTTTCCAACTGCAGTTTTTCTCCTGGATATAACCCACCACTACAGCTACGGAGCATTTGCACAGAAGGAAAAGAGTTTGGCTGAAAGATGGTGCTGACAGGTCTTCTTCACAGAGCACCTCCAACCCTGACACTTGGGCTTTGTGCTGATCAAAGACCTGTCAATCACTAGTTAGGGGAACAACATTTTTCCAAAACATGGAAACACCTACAAGGTGTAGGGCCCATCCCATAAGGCAGAAGAGGAAGAACCAGAGGTTGTTGCTTTGTCAGGTGTCACGAATACTGCACTGAATACATGGCAGAACACGGAGATGGCAGCACATGACCACTATCTAGGATTCAAACGCTGTTGTACTCCCAAAAAACCTTTGGCACAGATGATGTCAGAGGGAAATGTGCCCTCACAACAAGGCAAAAGAAGGAAGCTGACCCTGTCCCAGAACTAAAATGGCAGCAACAATCAAGGCAATCACAAAACAACCCTGGCTCCGAAGCTCCCGGAAGCTCCTGATTTTCTACCATCTTATTTTGAAAAGGTTTGGGGGCTTTTAATAACTGACTTCACAAGTGATAATAAATGAAAAGACAGAATTAAGGGTCAGCTACACTCCCTCCATGGGTAAACCTGACATTTAGGACCCTCATTGCGCCTGGATACCCAAGACTTGCACACCAGCTATCACAATGTTAAAAGATACACACGTATCTTATACTCGGCATCAGTCGATTAAAATATGGGAATCAAATCTGGTATGTCAAGAAAACATATAAAAATGAAAAGAAGGAATTTCAAAGGATGAAGCAAAACAATCACTGATCAAAATCGCAAAAGAGGCAGAGAGAAATACTGAAAAAGCACAGAAGGTCTTCACACAAAAAGAAGAAACTGGCTGTCTGAATGAACTGGTAATGAGATGAAGGACAATAAACACAGAGCTGCTTTCCCACTTGAAGGCAAACAGTGTCCTTAACATTTCCAAAGCAGCAGTGTTTTAGTCAGACTGTGGAGCTATGTGAAAATTAAGGAAGTCAGGTTTGAAGGTACAAGCTTACAGAACTTTAAAGCAAAAGGAACAAAATAGGCAGAGCATGGGGTTCTCTGAAAAAGGAATGACATTCCTTGACACATAGAGGCCCAGAAAAACAGTGAGCCATGGAGCAGTGTTACAAGGACAAACAGAAATGAACCCCGACACTTCTGTCAGAGTAGGTGGGAAAATTATTGTCAATAAATTACATTCAATTTCTTCTTACAAATAGAAAAAGTTACTGATCATCAGAAAAGATCTGACACAGTAACAGTCTGTAAACTTCTGGGAGAAAAAGGTTAAAAAGGTTTTGATGACTTTCTTAGAGAAAAAGTATCTACTCAGCTCACAGAGAAAAAGAACCCAAGAATTTTGATAACTATTCAGTAATTGAACAAAAACATACATATCTAGTGGCACAAATACATACACACAAAAGCTGATGAAATTTTACCAAATAAACTATTAAAGAATTGTTCAGGTTAAAAACATGGTATGTTAAAGTATGGTTTTAGACAGCACACACAAATAAATTTAAAATCTCCATATATTTGCACATAATACTCAGGCATAGAACTCTAGGAAAACTTTTGTATACTAGAAAGTTCCGTTTTCTCTGCAATTCTTTTGTTTTGTATTCTTGACTATTAAGTGCCTTGTTCCCAATTTGTTTCTCTGTGATTAGCAATATGGTGCTGGTGGGAAACATTTTTGAAGGGCTACTAAAGGGCTGAAAAGCTTTGGGAAAATACGATTTAACTTACTTAGGCAAAATAACTTATTTTAGTTAAAAACTTTCCTGGAGTTCTAGAAGAATGACAGATTAGACACATCCACCACCTACCTATCTCATTAGAATGCTATGAAACATATAAGAAACTCTATTTCCATTTTTGAAAGTTGAAAAAGGTCAGTAGATGTATTAGATAACTTTTGCTTTTTCACCTTTCCCATAAGGATAAAGCCTAGTCTTTTCTGTATAGTCTAGAAACTCGCTTTTTTAATAAAGTGAAAAGACTATGAATCTGCTTAACATATTTATTTCTTTTCATCTATTCAGTGCCACAGGGCGGTGGCATGTAGTGCAACACACATTGATATTTCTGCAAAGCACCACATGACTCACTGTACTCTAATACACTCTATTAATCCTGTTTGGACAGCTGTGACTGTGCATTTGTTAGCTGTGTGTTAATTGTTCCATCTTTTTTCTTCTTTTATTTATCTCTATGGCAAACTATTCAGGAATTTCACTTGTTAGTCTGGTTTTTAAGTGAGTTTTACCATTAATCTGTTTCCTATGAGACAACAATGGGCCCAGCGTGTACACTTACTGCCACAGAATCTGGTTATTATCAACTGTTAATCTCATGGATCATTAACAATTAATTTTATTTTCTTTTAAACAAGTCTTGAATGCAGTAACTTAATGGAGACAAACTTACGTTACAATTCTATTCTAAAACAGTGGTTTTTCAATGTAACATCTGGCTCCACATGCTAGAACCATTTTACTTCTTAGACCTCTATAATACTGGTTATATTTTAAACCTGCACTACTTTAAATATGTGAATTACTCTTTCATTTTCATTAAGTTTTACTACAGATTTTTTTTAAGTGAGTTCTAGAATGCATATTTTAACATTCAACACTCCAAAATGCATTATAGAGGGTTTTTCATTTGCTATAGAAATGACCTGTATCTATTAAAACTCCTCATCTGTAATATACATAGCATGAGAATACACAGTATAATTCACTGGAAAATATGAACTACTCTTGATTCAAGAGCGTTCTCACTGAAAAGAAAAGCAGCTACAGAACTACTGAGCACACACTGCTGGTCTGTGAGTCTGAGCTCACACTTCTAAGCTTGTACTTAAGACTTGTACAGCCCGAGGTGAAGATTTTTGTTTTGTTCTATTTAATGTTACCAGTGAAATTCACATTAGCTACAAGGATTCTGCACTACTTAAACATGTAATAGCCCTGCAAGAATTTAAGCTGAAGATTACCTAATTAAACAAAGTGAAGATACAACACATCTTGTCTTTCCAACTGGTTAAAACAGCTTAACTATTTCAAAACCTATTGCCAATTCTTAGTAATAAAATCAGAAGTTCTTCAGTTCTGCTGTGGTGGACTCCAAATTGTTAAATTTGAAAAATGAAGTAACAAAAAATACAAGCAGATTATTATAGGGAAAATGAAAGTAGCCTGGTATCACTGCTAACTGAAAAACTTAATATATGAACAGTCATTAACGGTTTTTAAAAAGCCATTTGCACTCAGTGTTACCTCAAATTTCAGACACCAAATCCCAAACATGTTTTTTCACAGGAACTGTAATTTCACAGTGAGCATGAAACTATTTCATACTGCTCTGGACAATCAGTTTTCCTATCTATTCATCTCACCATCTCCTGTTTTAAGAAGTTCCACATCAGACCTTCTTAAAATAATATATTCTCTAAAAAATGCTTAGCATCTTTTTCTTTTTAGAATGTCTGTCCTGCAGGTCATGTACACAGAGGTAGGTTGAACAGTTCATGTTGGTGTAGATATGAAGGCCACAGATACATGCCCTTTCCACAGAGTGATGGCAAACTAAATACATACTATGGAAAACACAGCTCCAGGTTCTTCTTTTTCCTTGTATTCTTTTTTTAATTCAACTAAACATCCTTTATTATGATGTGCTATACTTCCATTTCACTTACCCAGTGTCCTTGACATCACCGGCAAAGCAGAGCTCAGCACCAAGATAGAGACACAGTTTCCAATTATCTGTTTGAAAATGACAAACAGCATTTGAATGATAAATGGGATTGCTGAAGGGAACACAAAGAAAAACAATGGTCAAGATGAAAAAGAACAATTCATAAAAGGCACATTCTTCAAACTAAACCTAAAGCAATTTACAGTAACATACTGTTAATCTTGCTGACTTCTGTCAGTCCTCTCCACATGGTGATAAACAAGACGAAGACGATCCAAGAAAAAATCAAATATGTAATCATGTGCTTTTTATCAAAGTGTTATGTATGCTCAGATTCAAAATAATTCAAAACTACCATGTTGCAAAGCATCAACTGTTTACTTACTTCCCGTGAATGTTTTATAAAAGAACAATTCCATGGGCTTAGAATAGATGACTGATACATCAGCTTAAGCCTTGGATGTAACTGCTTGCAGGATTAGCATTATTTAAAAAATTACAACAAAGAGCTTCCTTTCAATTCAATGCCTGTTGTCTACTTTAAATAGCACAAAAAATTCACAGCTGTTAGATTTTACTCTAGTTCTTGTAAAGCCTTTAAAAAGAGTAACTGAAACTTTCTTTCACAAGGGATCATTTTCTTCAGGTCTAGTTTTATCAGAAGCCAAAAGAAAAAAAAAGAAAACTTGAAAGTAGGTAGACATTTGTGCATTCACTATTTATTTCTACACTATACCTGGTGTACTGTAAACAGTCAATGGGAAATACTAAGAACATTCCAACTCTCTACTACTTATTACTATAATCACTCTGTGTGCATACCCAGTTTCTCACTTCCAACAAATTGTAGTAAAAATATCTTCATCTATTACTTTAAAAAGAAAAAAATAGAAACGATGAAGCATACTGAAAAAAATAATTAAATCCAACATCTATTCCTTGGTTACTGATCACTTCCCGTTCTCAGCTGTGGGAATATTTTGCCAAAAACCTATGCATGTTCCTCCAAATTAGGTAACAGCACTGGTTATTCTAAAGCCAGTGCTAAACTGCAGAAAGTCAAATTAGCTTCAGATTGCAAAATGTTGCTGAATAGCCCTCCTCAGTCTTACTTTCATTATTCAAATTTGAATTACTTTGTCTGTATTACTTCTAGCAACCATGTTGTTCAGGTCTCAAACAAGCTCCCTGAAGTACAGTTAACACAATCAAAGTTACTCATTAGCAATAAGTTTCCTTTGAAGAAAGTTCTTTCACTTGCTTTTCTATAGCCAGTTAACAAGCTCTGCCATTCCTGGCTTTTTACAAGTGAATGGATGCCATCCAAACTAAACAGAGCACATCCTCTTTCCCACTCATTCAGCATTTTGAAAATCTTCCAGTTTGTGTTTACGCAGCCCACAAACAAATACTGATCACTGCAAATGAGCCATTCAGGGCAATTACTAAGAGAGTCCGTTTGTCTTGGGTGGCAAGAAAGACAGTAGGGGGCCATCCCCATCCCAGACTGCACCTTACCTTTGTCATAGTTGTGTCATCCTTCCTGGGAGTGAAGTTCTCAAAAAACCGAAGACTGTAGAAGCCGACGACAGAAGACACCATGAGATAGCTGTGAGAATCAAGGAAAAAGGAACCTCCAAGGAATGCAAGCTTCACTCAAGTTCTCAGCAGTCTCCTAAAAGTCTTAAGAAGTAAAGAAAAAAGAAACAAAAACACTTCAAGTGTTTGAGAAGGATTGACCTATCTCTTTCTTCTTTCCAGGCAAGTGTCTTAGTGTATTACCAATGTCCCAGAAAAACAGAGAGAATACTTGTTAACAGACAGAATTCTTACAGAAAGGATACAAAATCAAAATGATTTCAAGTGCTGCTCCCACAAAGCCAAAGGTGGATAAGGAAGCATTTCCTATTCCAGGCCCCTACAAGGAAAAAGATACTTTGCATAATTAAATAAGATACATGCAACATAAAGTTAACTTCTACCAAGAATAAAACGTGCAACATCTTATATGAAATACAGCCTTTTCTCAATNGGGGCGTTCTGATGTCCTACCCTGCAAACCCCCCCACCCCATACAATGGCATCAGCAGCTTTCAAACTGCAGTGAAAGGTATTGCAAAGACAGAACTGCAAACTCCAGATTACTGATCTGCTTTACTGACTCACTGCATCCACACAAAGCTTCTGCACTGGTTTTAATAAGAACTCACTACAACGTGACATGGAATAAATGTTTGTGTGGGCACAGGAATGAAGCAAAGTCAAGGTCAAGGCTCATGAGTTTCCACGTTTTTAAAGCAAAAGTTCTCACTTGCACTTCTACAAGGCCTCCAAAGCTTTACTAAAGTTGCAAAAATGGTAAGAGAAGTTACTTTACCCCTGATCCCTTTGGCATTGCAGTCTCATCAACCAACAGGTAAAGAATGTTGAAAGCGACTAAGAGAACTGAAATGGACTATAAAAAAGCAGAAACAGTCTTGTTACTGAAAACTATTCCACATTTTTAAAATCTACTCATTTATGCTCACCAGACTCCATAATGTCAAGTTTTTTTTAATGGTCAAGAAAAGAATAACAAGATTATTGCTTAAACACACATCACTCACAAAACTTAAAACCATTCCCTCAAATGACCAAGGAACTCTTCATACTTTTTGTTGGGGAAAAAAAGGAAAATTCTTACCGTCTCAGTCAGTAGCAGTATCATGACAGCTGGATAGACTAAATTCCTTTCCCAAGCAGAAGCTTTTTTCCTCCGTTCTGTTCAGAAGAGAAGAAACAGAAATTTAATACCATAGAGTAAAACAACCAAGAATCATTCCGGTGTCTATAAGCTCGTTATAAATATAAGTAACAACAGTAACCTGACCTGGAACAAACATCAACCAGTTCATAAGAACATCCACCCTACAGAGCTGTACAAAGCAATGCCAAAAATATGAAACCTGTCTAGAAAAATGCTGGGGAGACAGAGACAAGCAGATTTTTCTTAGAGGCATGTTTCACCGTAACTTTTTTCTTCCCCTAGCATACAGCACTCCCACAAAGTTTTAAATCTGCTGAATTTAAAAATATGCTGTTTACATGTATATTTTAGCATGACTTAAAGTGACAGAATGGCATTTCAGATATTAAAATAGTATTTTACTCTTGAAAGGTAAGAAAGACAAAACTAACTTCACTGGACATCATTAGCATGTGCAAGAAGAAAAAAACCCCACAATTTTAATTTTATAAAAATAATTCAAATACAAAAAGGAAAGTAATATCCTAGATTAGCCCAAATATTCATAAGCATATTATACATTAAAAGCTCCATGCAAAGAAGTCAAGTGTTACAATTTCTCTAAAATAATGTTAAAACTAAGATCCAAACCAGATTCCCTACTTAAAATATTTTGTTGGAGGGGTGCAATGATTCCATGTCATGTATTTGCAAATGCACAGATTTGGTTAAGAACAAACTGGAATCAATCAATCAAGAGATTGCTATAAACTAAACACAGCACCTTAAGGTTATTTAGTAAACTACAGTCTACATGAAACACGACAAAGTTCATTACCTAGATTTGTTTTCTTGCTTTTCACTTTTTCAAGCTCACGTTCCAACTCCGCCATCTGGTATTCCACTGTGGAAGAGACACCTTTCAAAAGAAAAGACGTGACTTTCTTTTGGATGTGACTGACTGTAGTACTGTAAGGCACACAGTGACAATTCAGATTTAGGAGGCCTCACTTTAGCACTTGTGACTTTAAACTCCAGGTGTTTCTTTGAGACTCTCCAACTACTTTTCAAAAGCAGAAGGGTCTACCCAGAAGAGCTCAGCACAGAGGTTTCAGTGTGATCTCCTGTGATCCCAGCCTGTTCTGCTGACACTTTAACACAAGTCCAATGACCACAGAGTGACAGACAGGATATCTCAAGTGCCTCATTCTATAATCCCTACATGATTCTTGTACCAAGAGGTAAAGAATCCCTGCATGCCCTTCAGGAGCACTATTATTTAGCAACTCAAAGGCAAAGTGGACGGACCTTTGCCTCTAAAGTGGTCAGAGCTCCAGATTCAGCTTCCGCTCCTCCCTCCCTCTCTTTCCTCAGCAAGCTCAGTTTCCATACTGCTGACCCGCTTGCTGATGGATCTTCTGCTCATACCAGTTTGCCTGCTCTGTCTCTCCGTGCCACAATCAGATATTCCCACAACCACCAACAACACCATCCTCTTCCACCTTCCTTTCCAGTTTACAACATACACATGTCACTGGTGTGCAACTCCGCACACTTTTTCCTCTGCACCAGCTAAACCCTGACAAGCATAATTCCTTTCTTCCTATTTATTTTCTGCCTAGAAGTTGCTCATCAACTTTTCTTCCCTACACAGCCTTGAGGAAACCCAGCCCATTTTCTCTCTCCATCTTTCTCTTCAACCTTCCACTCTCTTTCAATCACTCCTCTTTCCCAGTGCAAGCACACTGGGGTTTCCCTGTTTGATGCCAATTCCTCTACAAACCCTGCACAGTGTTCAGGCACTGATACAGCACTGCAATGCTGAATACAGAACTGCTGTTTCAGTTCCCATCCCATTATTTCTGCTTTAGCTTTCACTCTCTGCAATCACAAACTGAAAATATTCTGCCTGGGGTAAGTTAGAAACACTCTCCACTTGCCTTTGCCTCACTTCCATCTCTTTTATTTCTGAACAATCTCACCTGAAAATATGGTAAGGGCTCATATTTTCCCTATTCTATGCCAATTTCACTCTGCAATAACACACATGGCAGTGACAGTTCAAGGTCTTAACAAACCCAAAGTCCTCTCCATTATTGTTTTGCTCAATTTACATTCACAGCCTTCACCTGTTGACCATTCCCTACTCTCGGCCCCACCTTTGGCTGTGGGCTAACCTGTAAGAACACCATGCTCCAGGTACTGTTTTTAAACAGTCTCTAATAAATTTATATGAGATTCATATTCTTGTCCAGACTTTTATCTCCTATCTTGATCACTTGTCTACAAAATCTAAACAGCACTTAGGCTGCTGGCACAGCAGCACTACTTTGTAGTCCAGTCTCATCATTTCCTCATTTTCTGTTGTCTCCTCATCCATCCAGCAATCTCAATACAAGAAAAAAGGCCACTCTTTTTATTGCAGA
>VYZT01052381.1:774-20739 GCA_013400735.1 Pomatostomus ruficeps
GGAAAAAGAAAAAGAGCTCATTGAGAGGAGAAAAGAAAAAACCTACTAACTAAAAATGACAGAAAGATTGAGATGGATCTTAGCCACTATACAGTCTAATGTAAAGGAAATAGAGGCAAATGAACTCATGAAGTCTTATTATCTCCAGTCTCCAAGATTTTGTACATTTTCTGTCTCTTTTCCATTTATACCAGAGCACTAGAATTATTTTTATTGAAGTTGGGGAGGGGAGGGTTATTTTAGAAATTTTTTGTACTATTATTTAGTCAATAAGTAAGTTAACTTCGTAAGAGGAAAAGGAGGTCATATAGTATTCAAAGAGATACAATACTTGTTTTCTTTTTTCCCCTCCAGTGCTCTGCATTGAAATCTGAAAAGCCCGTTTCAGATTCTGCACGTTGCTATTGCACACGTAATAATAGGACACACTGGCCTTTGATACAATTCTCTTCAGGGAACAAAAGCTTCCTTTGGCACAACTACAGCCACTGCTTGTTGTAGGTTACACATGTCTTTCCAGTCAAGCATGATTAATAACTGTTAAAAAAAATGCTCATGACCCATGGCAAGTATTCTTTCAACTATAATACCAGCATTATGGGCTCTGAATCTCAGTAATTTTAAAATGTGCTTCTACAATGGAACTATAATTTAATTACTTTTTCTGCAGCCTGTTCCATTTTGTTTCATCACTTTGATTGCGCCATGCACTTGGCAGCTTATGGAAGACTGCATCTGCCTCCAGGATTATTTCACTGGGCTCTTTCGACATCTGTTTCTGAAAATGACTTTATTTGCAGTGGCATAAAGAATAATCAGAGACTTGTTTAATCCAGATAAATTGGAAGAGAGAGAGACACAGAGACAGACTTGGAGATGGGGAAGAGACCAGGAAAAAAGAGAAAGCAGATCTATGCTGCATGCTGCAGAAGACATCAAAACAAGCTCTCCTCTTCCTGTGCTTCTGAAAATGTTGTTATCTGATGGATGATATGATACGTGAAAAGATGAGTCACTAAGTCAGTTCCTTTTAATGTTTAGAGGGAGCTCATAGATGCAATACATTCTAGCTAAAGCTTCATGCTGTGCTTGATCAGTTTAATACAATTTTCACGAATTACATTTGCAACCTCATCCACTGAGAATCACAAAGCAGTCTGAAATGATCCGTAGCAGTTGACAAAAGTCCTTATAACAAATGAGCTAAATCCAGGCTCCAGCCTGACCTGACATCCTTCCAAAAGCAGCTACAGCCAACACCTGTTGCCGAGTGCCACGGCACAGCTATGGAGTGAGCACACAGTTCAGCGTAACTTCCCCCATACCAGCAGTTGTGCACTGGGTCACCTGTGTATCAGATGACCAAGCGCAAGGCATCTGTAACATGCCCGTGCCTGTCTGAGCTTTGATTCAACACAATGGAAACCACCATTGTTGACTCCTGTTTACTTTTGTGTTATAGATGGATTTGTTAACCCGCAAACCATTATAAGCATTTAAAGACGCGCTCTCTAAAAGGTCACAGGTGTTGGCCACGTTTTGGTTTGTTCTTTAGTTCTCTTTGCTTGTTTTTTTTCTGGAGGCTGAACAGATATTTGTCAAGACACATCCACAGCCTCCATAAGAAAGTCCTGCAGGAAGGCAGCTCTGGTAACAGAAGCAGCAAGGCTTTACTGAAAAAGGCCACTAAAATTCAAAGTGCTAGAGTGAGCTGACCATAAGGATAACAAGCAAAACAATTTCTAACATGGTCTTACTTTCGAGACTTTAAAATCCTGTATGTCTTGTTGCTCCTTTCTTTTTGGAGATTTTTTCTGTTATTTGCTGGGCTATATTGCTGTAGCAAGCACATCAGAAACGAACTGGCTTGGACACATATTTTGCTAGGAATTACTTAAAGACAACTCCAAGGGAGGCCCTACAGTTTTGAGGAAAACAATGAAATAAAACCATCATCCCCAGAAGCAACAAGTATCACGCAAACACACAACAGCTGGACCCAAATAATTCTGTATCAGCCTGATTCCCATGGTCATGTGGCCTCAACTTCACAAAGATTTGGGCTTTCCTTTCCCGTATGACCAGAATGACTCTTGCCCCAGCCAAGATCCCAGCTCTTCCTTCTGGGATTTCCTCCATCTAGGGCATGTAACTCTCTGTACCCACCAAAGACATGCTCTTAACTGGTGCCCACGCACTTTGCTGTTGTCCCCATGAGAAGGTCACAAAAGGGAAAGACAAAAAATTCCTGCTCTTCTGTACTGCACTGCCTCACCTTTCCTCAGCAAAATACAGCAGGTGAGTTGAGGACATGAAAAAAATCAAAGCTTCCACAATGCTGATCTACTTACACACAATACGAGAAGCAAAACTCCTCTGGCAACCTGTGCGCTGGTAACTTGGCAAGCTTGACAGTCTGCATTTGGAGGCCTTGTTATTTTCATAAAAGACATAATCCCCAAAGTAAACTATTCAAACTTTTGGAAGGAAACAGACCAAACCAAAAATCTGCAGTTAGCAAAAAAGAAAAGAGCCATCAGAGTATTCTGCTGATGAATTACTTGAAACCCAGTAGAACAAGGTTCTCTCCCCTGCTTCCTAACCAAGCTCCCCAACACCTCTCTGATGTCTGATGACGAGGAGAAGATTTGATAGAAGGTATCAGCTATTCACAGAAGGTTTGTAGTTGGCTAATCAGGTAGGGAAGCTGCCCTGAAGACAGATATGTTCCAGTGACAGAGCATGCTGTGAAAATCCTATTAAAGAGACTATTAATAATTATTTTGTTTCTTTCTCTTTCCCTTTCAATTTAGACAAATTTGCTTCCTCCCCTCATTTTCCATCTCACAACCCTGGGCTGTAACATAGCAGTTGTGCAGGGCCAATGGCCATGCAAAGAAATTACTCATTGCTTTTCTAGAGCTTCAACATAAATCGTACACAGCATAAGACACACTGAGTCTGACACGGCTTTGTCATCTTGCCAGTATTGCCAAAGAACAAAAGCCATCATGCTTAATTAGCAATTCTTCCTAAGGAGTTTGTAAGGATGTATTGTTCAACAGCCAAGGTGAAAACAGGTTTCCCTCTAGTGAAGTACCAGCTAGCGACCACTCTTGGACGATGAGCAGATGCCTGTGCTGTGCTGCTGGTCTGATGGGGCTCGGTAGCAAATTTTCCACAGAAAGCGTTCTTAAGGACAGGGTAGGTGTTTGAACACACAGATGTTTACCTTAGCTTAGCCACAGGAACTTGGAAGGAAGCTTTCAAACCACTGTTAGCAACTGAAAAGAGAGAAGCCAATGCAATCCCTTAAGCACTGATAATAAAAGCAGTTTGTAGGGTCAGGGTCAAGTCAGGACAGGGCAGTATGGGGAAAGTGGCTTTTTACTCAGGTTACTTCAGAGAACAACAGAGGTGTCAGCTTGTTGCCTGTGGTGATGCCAGTCTGCCCTCTTAAAATCAATTTTTAAGAGGTAAAACTTTAGTTTTGAGCAAATTTGAATAACCAGCTTGGAAAGAGTGGAAATTGAGTGGAAATTGGTTTGGGTCTTTTCACATGGTCAGCAGTTCTCATTGGGGAAGAGTTCTCCTCCTCCTGTAACCACAGGTTTATATCCAGAGCACTTGAGACCCATCTCAGGGAGTGGCAAGAACAGTTCATGCTCTGTCCAAGACGTTTCCACTGAACGCCAGCTACAAGAGCAACTCCGTTTATGCAGAAGCATAACCTGCCTTTTACCCACCAACCCGGTCTTAGGCAGGGCACAGAAACAATTTTCTGAAGACACTGTAAAACGGAATAGCTTCTCCAAAAGTGAAATCTATGTCTGTCAGTGGGAACAGCAGAGTCTCCTCCTCCGTGTCTCGATGCTGGCAGGTCTTCAGGCACTTAGCTGACTATAAAACTGGATGATTTAGGCCCCTTAATTCAAGCACATGAAGGATCCTGAAGCCTGCCCGGTATGGGCACAGACACCAAATCTTGCTATCATGAAACAAAACTTTGTCTGCAGGCATTCTATCTTAAAAAAAGATCTTATGTATAGGTCAGTTATCTTCCAGAAGTTACCCACAGACACTGGAATCAACTAGTTACACCCAACAATGCTTTAGAAGAACTCACCTGCTCCATATTATTACTCTTAGGTCAGCACCAAAGGAGGACCTCACTATAGCATACTAACTATTCCTCATCGCTTCCCCCTTGACATGCTCCATCAAAATTCACCATTTTTCTTGCAGCATTTAAGGAAATCTACTTAAAAATTGCTTTCTGATGCTCCATTTCTCAAATATGCAATTGATGTTCCTCTACAAGGATGTATCTTACTTATACATCCTTGAAATGAAATCAACTAAAAGTGGCTGAAATGAAAATGGACAAATGGTTTGTCACAGGCAGACCTAGTTTCTGTCTGTGGCCATCCTTCACCTCAGTAGGAGAAGTTATAAGATACAAAAGGAAAAGAATCTGTGTGGGAGACTTCACTGTGCTCTGCTTAATTAGCTGCTGTTCAATATGTGAAACACACAGCAGTGTGCACCTTCATGTCCACACATATGCTTGTGGAACCAATGTGCACTGGGGTAACAGGGTTGATGTATTTTCTATAAATTGGGATATGACACCAAAACATTACCAAGAGGAACTAGTCCACTTTATTTTATAAAACAAATCACGATTTTCCCAGACTGCCACAGCCTCAAGCCTGTTTAATATGTAGCTCATGAGCAGGATCTTCTAAGTTTTCAATTGCTTCCGTAAAGTGGAAGCTCTGTCTTTGCAACAGCATTCAGTCACGCTACCTAGAGTCTTCCCAGCCTGTACTGTAATACAAAATCAAGATAATTGAGAGCTCATCCATGCAACACACACATATATATACATCTCTATTCATTCTGACGGAGTCCTACACACATAAAACTGCCTGTATCAGCCCCAACACTTCTCCAGTGCACAGAGATAATATTCAGATCACATAAAATGCAGCAGCAACCACTGTTTCCTCACACAGTCATTCTATACACAAATGTCAGATTATGTATTGTTCTTGCCAATGCAAATGTCAGTTTGGATCGGCCATAGGCTACAGATGTGCCCCAGATTATTCTGGGTCCCCTATGGAGCTGAGGCACAAATTCTCAGCACCTCACAGAATGAAAAGCCTTTGCCACAGTGACAGGCAAGGGTACATTGGTCTTGCTTTTCTGGCGTGGAAGTGGCACAAATAAAATACTAAGTCCACGCACTTCTGACCCCTAAACATCAGCATCAAACAAAAGCAGGGCAGTATTGCTTCAGAAGTACAACTGTGGATATATAAAATTAATGATCCAGCTTCTCTGATCTGTGAGCACAAGCGAGTGCAGACTGAGAAGGTCACAGGTAGGGCTTTTCTGGGCACAAACTGGACCTTTAAGGAGGATATCAGGTATCTAAAAACCATGTAAAGGAGAACAGCGTAACACTTGGTGAGCGACTTCTACAGAGAAACACTCCTTTACAGTTTATACAGCAACCTGTTGATTATAAAAAGCTGATGGTAGATGTCTGTGGGATAAGAGGATGAAAAAGAAGGCATTTTAGGGAAAGGATATATCAGACGTACCTGATGAGTTAACTTTTTCCTTCTATTTCCCTTGATCTCCCTGTGTTCTAAATAGGAAAGCTGGTGAACCACTCTGAAGTATTTACTAGGCTTTACTGATTGCCTCCAGAAGGCTCTACTTCACAATTTCTCATTGTGACAGATTTGGTTAATGGCAAAATTGAAGAAAAAAGATGTAGACAGACTGGAAATGTTGAACCTAATCATTTTAATAATTTTGTGTGTTCCTTTGGGTTTTTTTGTTTTTCTGAAGTCTGAGAAGCACACATTCGGTTGAAACATTACAATCTTGGAAAAGAATTAAACAGGTAGTTTGTTACTATGGCTAGCTAAACAAAATCCCCAAAACTTCCAAAATCCCATCACTGCCTCCCAGAGTATTTCTTCAAAGATGAAGTTTTAAAGCCCAAGGCATCATGTTTTGTATGAGGTGTCTATGTGTTAATAGACAGATATCTGTGATGAAAAGAATCCGCGCCAGGCAGACTCTCCTCACTCTAAGCCATGCTGCCTGCCTTCTTCCCTGAATCAGATCTCTGCCAGCTAGTTCAAGAGATTCAAAGCCAAATATTCCTAATTTCTGCAACGTGCTTTGTTAAGAATTCCTAAAGGAAAAACTAGTCTAGAAGTCCTACTTCTGTTACCTAAAAATATATCAAATAGCAGTTGCTTCTGAGAAACAGTGGAAGCCAGTTCTCTCAGGAGTACAGACAACCAAGATAACTGCAATACTGAAATGTTACTGTACTCTTAATAGTAATAGCAAAAATAATAGCAAAACAACAGAGAAAGGCAAAGCTGACTAAATACTTAAGAAGCAGTACTTTTCAGGTCATGCAGATACATAATCCAAGTCTTTTTATTCCCTGAACCACAGAAGCTGATGTAGAGGAATAGTTACAGCTTCCATGCTCTCTTCCTTCCCCCACACACCCCCTCACACCACTTCCCAGTTGCTGACATCCTGGCACTTCTGAAAATTACTGTTTTGCCATTCAGCTTTTGGAAATCAATGCAAAACTCAATGGATCTTACCTCCTCCTTACCAATGGGCTATTAACACAACCTAGCTTGACTTTAAGTGCAGATTGAATACACTAACAGCTGCATTCTTTCAGAAAATGAGATATGGAGTTATTAATTTTGTCACCAGAGTCAACAGACCAGTTTCTTACTTGTGGCTATGAAATTCCTTTCAGATGATATACTTACCAAAAAAAAAAAAAAAAAGAATCCATGTAAGTGGAGGATAAAATGACTCACATATTCTAGCAAAATATAGACTTCTAACTGAGACATGTAGGTTTGGCTGGCAGCAAATTTGTGCACAGTCTATTACAAAAGGCATCTTGTTGGTCTCTCCCTTAAATGCGTACGTAACTGAGGCTGCTTGCAAGACTTTAATGAAAAGAGCTTTTTCATGGAAAACTGAGTTATCCTATTGCTGCTTTCTTTATAATTTTAAACAAAGAGTCTTATTTTTTTGCATGAAGAACATTCCAAATCCCACTTTGCAATTTTAATCACAAAACAGTTTTGCAGCATGTATTAGAATAACAATGGTTCTTCCCAGGGAGAGGTCTTTGCTGGAGCAAGTGGCAGCTAGCAAATATCATGTAGCTGGTGGAATACCAAAGTGGGAACTCATAGCCACGCTCTCTTCCTTTCCTCTTTTCAGATCTTGCCCAGAGCAATTTCAATCTGAGCTTTGAGGAAAAACTGTCTTTCCTTGGCCTGTTCTCTCCGTGCTTGAACATATAGGCACTTCTCTGGACTGTGAGAGGAAGGAGGACTTGTTTCTCCATATGGAAGAGGGACACTGTCCCCTGTCCCTTCACCCTGCAGTTAGCAATGACTACAGACAGGCACAAAGCCCTGCAGTGACAGCACACACACTACAGAAAGTGGGAGAGTTACCCTGAAGCCCAGCTTCAGATGGGCAAATGCCCGTGCCCAGCGTTTCCTCTGCTGGGTGCAGCCAGAATAGACAGAAATCAGGCCAAGGTCTCAGGTGCAGCTGAAGTCATCAACCAGCTATGCCATTTCCTACACTGCGGCTGTCCCCCAGATCCTGCAGGGATTCCGGCCAAGCCCAGGCCTGCTATTTAGACCTATACATCCTAGCATTGCGACCTCAAGGCTCACAAACTTACAGCCCTGTGCTGTGAATTCTGCAGCCAGCGAAGACAGTAACATCCCATGGACTATCTGGGGACTTACGAAGCTCAGAGCAAGGAGACCAAGGCCCCCACGGCTACACAGGACCAAAGCACATGGAAACGACATCGAGTTCTGTATGTAGGCTTAGCTGTGAGAGCATTAGTCTGCTTACTAGCAAGGGTTAACTAGATCGATACTGCAGGTTTCTGCCAGCATGGACTATCAGGGGACAGGAATATGCAGCTCTTGGGTGCTAAGGCTCTGCCAATACAACCTTCTGGGCCGATATATGGCCAGAACCACACACCTGCCACAAGCAGTTACTGTGTTTACTGTGTACAAGCTATAATGTGTTCACTTGATATTCAAAGCTGTAAACACAGGAGGTGCCCTTAACTTCACTGGGACGGAAAGTATACAGGACTGGGCCTTATCCTTGTGCTTGTCATATTACCTTGAACTCGGCAAGGTGAGCAGCCATTTACATCTTTAGTGGATTAAAAGTGCTGGCTTCATTTGAGTTTGCTTTTCAAATAAATTTAATTTTGAGGATTCTGTGTCCTTTTTGTTCCTGATACGTAAAAAGTTAATCCACTTATTTTTGTACATATTCTTGCCTTAAGGTGCTTCATGACCACACACCTTTTGTCACAGAGTTACTATTTATCATATACTGGCACCGAAGAAGATTAAATGCAAAACCTTGGATTGTGGGGGAGGTTAAGTGATCACTAGGAACACTGAATCTAGTTCAACCACTGCTTGTCAGCAGTTTGAAAACCACCATGTTTTTATCCTGCTGGTAAATTGTCTGTAAAGAAAATAAAGTTGTTATAAGTGTGTTTGCCATTCTCCAGTATACTGAGTTTGATTTATCTAGCTCCAGGTTTATCCTGGATTGTTTACAGTGAATAACAAACTGACTGGACAACACACGGCATCTGCCATGCAAAGATGGCTGTGCATGCACCCAACTTGGTTTATCTAATAATAGAGCAATCTGGCTTGAATTAACATTACAAAATAGTATTAATCAATTTAATACACCCTGGTTTATAAGCACCTGAGGCGCTGATAGATCCAAATAAAAAGTTTCTAATTTAACAGTTTGTTTAGAGGTTACTGGTTTCTGACTATGGTTTCATGCATAATGTAACTTTCCCTTCTAAACACTGATAAGTCTTTAAATGTGGCTATGAAGCTGAATTAAAATTTCCATGGCTGCGGAATAAAAAATAATTTCAAATTAATCACTATTTCCCCCTCTGTGTATGTATATATATATATATATATTTTTAAAACTGTAAGTGACCCTGAGCCACCTGCAGCTCAGACTCCCAACCTCCTGGTGCCAGAGCAGGCAAGCCCATGTGCACGGTGCACATCTTTATCTCCCATACACATGCCATTACTTCCACATCCTCAGCAGCCCCCTTCCACAACCTGACAGACAACGAGGAATATTTCCTTAGAAGATGCTGAAACTGCTTTGTTTCCATAAACTATTTGGGAAGTGGAAGATAATGCTTTTTTCTGACAATTCCCCTTTCTCTTTCATTAGGAAACTCCTAAGAAGGTGCTGTCACATCAGAACAGTGGCAGTTCACACCTTCACCCTGCACAAATGAAAGTGGAGATACAGAAACGTTATCTGATGACAAATGCAGTTTAAAAAGTCTTCATACTTCTTTATATTTGCTTCTTTCGTGCAGTCCTCTATCCCCTCAGTCATGCTGATGTAACCATACACTGAGCAAAACTGTACTGAAGTGATTTGATGTGAAAACCAAACCATACCACAAAATAAACCCAAAATCTGGGTCTGGTTTATAGCACAACCCTACAAATAATCATCCGGCACAACATGGAAGTGGGTGAACAACAGTGCAGGACCGTGCCTTATTAAAATAGCTCTGTTGGTGAGAAAACACTTGTGTAACCACACCTGTCTATACAGAATGGATGGTACTGAAGAATCAGATGCTACAATTTTTCCCTGGTCATTTTGCCTGTTTCTAGATGGCCAGGGTTCAAATTTTCTGCTGTTTTGATGGGACCACATTTCAACTTCCTATCTGTTTGTAATTCCTTGCTGTTTCTCAATCATGCTGACCCCCTCCATGAAAGGAGAAGGACATTGGTGGAAATGAATGTCTCAGCAATGTGCCATGAATTCCTTTTCTGCTGGGAAAACAAGAGGAGTGGTCATTTCTTACTACTGCTGCCTTCATCAGTCTTAGAGCTGCAGAGTTCAGTTAACCAAATTAGAAAGATGTGTCAAATCGGGAGGCTAAATTAAACTGCAAATTTTCTTCAGCAATTCATACATCAAAACATCGGTGTGATCTCTTTTCTTTTGGAAAGAGCAGCATACATTGTTTTCCAGTAAGCTGTGACAGCTAAATGCTCAATAAGGACTGAAAAGTTAAGAAAAGAAAAACATATTTACTGTGCCTTCTTATATATTAATTATAACTTACTAAGAAAATGAAAGCTTTATTGCAAACACATTTTGATTACCAAATGAAAATGTTCTTTCATATTTCAAAAATGTTTCAAGATCCCCAGAAAGAAGACAAAGTGTAAGCCTTACTGTTAAAATTACCACCTGCTCATCCTTAGAGAAATGGTACACAAAATGCTTATAGTGAATTTTAATGCGGTAGAAATGCCGACACTATTTCTCCAAGACAATTTTTTCCCCTTACTTTAGAAAAGCACTTAGGACCAGATGTTACCAGGTGAAAATTCAGTAGCAGATGCCCTGTCAAAGGCATGCCAAGCAACTTGAATTTATTTTAGTGATCTGCTGGCACTCCAGTGTAAATGGCTCAGTGTTATTAACTGAATTCTCTTGGCTCACCTGAAATGGATTTAAACTCATTTTTGTCTTGCAGGAAGAACCACACAGGAGTAATCTGATTAGTTTAGAAGCTCCTGGAATGAATAAAGATAATGCTTATATTGAAGTGTGTGGCAAGGAACAACAACCACCAGCAGCAGTTTTCCTGCTTTTCCCAAAGACCCAAAAGCAAACTTTATCATCCTGTTTCTATGCCAGTGTCCCAGCATGTCTTTGCACAACCATCTTATTCCAACAATTTTGCGAATGTGATTTTTGGAGATGGGTTGAAATCAAGACCTGAGCTGGGAATGCCAAACTCTGAAGTGTTGCTTCTATTGACAAGTAGAATTATTTCCACCAAAGCCCAACAGAAAGATTTAAGCTTTAAAACTGGGCCTTATTTCTATTTTTATTTTCCATCAAACAATATAAATCCCTATATTATATTTTAATAATTTGCAGTGCCTTTCCCAGTGCAAATAAGGCTCTGCAAAATATCTGCAGTTCCTCACTAAGCATCTCTAAGCATCAGTTCTTTCCTGATCACTAAGATCGGGAAAGAACTGTTGCTTCTGGCTGGTTGGAGAGCACGTGCCAATGACCACAAAACCACAAAGATCTAAGCAGCTAAGGATTGCATGTTCCGAACTTCACCCAGAGGTCCTGCTGTCCTCAGCAGCCTGTTGATCCAACCTCATGACCCAAATCCTGCCCACTCAAACAAAACCTGCATTGACACTTGTTCCTGGGTCTCGGCTCCAAACTTCCCTGTGCTGCCTTCTGCTGGTGTGGCAGCCTGGTGGCCTCCTGCCAACATTACCTTTGGACCAACATGAATTTTTCTGTTTTCAAAGGTGGACAGACACCTCCTCTCCTTGCATAACAAACCACAGAATGATCATTATCCACCACTGGCTTGCACCCTCCAGACTTGGGATGATAAAACATCCAAGCTGTCCCACAGCTGCCCCCCCCGTCCCCACTTGCTACCGTCACATCTGCGCACACTGTGCTGGGAACCCTGGGGACCAGCGCAGTCTGGCTTGCCCATGGCCAGCAGCCAAGAGGGACAGATAAGTCTGGCTGCACTTCTCCCTTCCCACACTGCTCAGAGCCAGTGCCTAATCCCAATGCTGTCCTTCTCCCTGCCACCCTGGGGCAGTGCCAGCTGCGAAGCCTCCTGCCTCCAGTTCATCTGATTTACACACGAGATGGTCACTTCCTTTCCTGAAGCCATCCTTACTCTTCGTCACACCATTTTCAGTTCCTAGATTAACTTCTTCGACAACATCCTCATTCATTACACAAACTGATTCATGTCCTGAACACTGCTCATCTCATGCTCAAAGGGAATGCTGGTCCTTCTGGAAAAACGGCTGCAATGATGTAATTTGGGACTGTAACACAATATGTATGAATAAAAAGGCCAAAGCAGAGGCACAGAAGAAACCACACATCTGGCTTTTCCTAACTTCTAAGAGCTTGTTTCTACCACTTTAAAGTTCTTTTCATGTTGGTTTTCAGTGCAATGCTACATACTCGTTGTTAAGCACTGACAGTGGGGATAGTGCCACAGTGGAAACAGATATAAAGAGAGTCTCTGTCTTGAGAAATATCCTTTCAAGCAAAAAAGATGCATAAAGAAAAGAGACTGAACCCCTGTGGCCTCACAGAACTTCATGATCACCTCCCACCACCAGCCAAGTAAAATCTACAGGCATCACAACCCTGCACTACTACTAGGGGACAAACAAGAATTCCTTCATCTGGAAATAAAACTAAACACAACTTAAGTCTATACTGTTACCAGTCAAGAGTGTGGCAGCACTTACAGCATAGATATTAATTCCCACTGTTCAGCCAGCCTTCATTCAAAAACACAGTCTGGGTTGGTTTGGTTTTTTTTGTGAGCAAAAACTTGCACTTTAAGCCTCCTCAGTATGGAGGCTATGCCCTAGCATTTACTTCATTAAGCTTCATTGCTCTAATCAATATCACATCCGCTTTTGTTCTGCTTTGCAATTAACATCACATAACATCACACATCAAGATTTTTTTAAAAATGAGAGTCAGAGCTGTAGGCAAAGAAAAAGAGCACTACCTTTGGTTCGACCCTCTTCTTCCTTGCAAGCCTTGCAACTGCTATGCTCACTGTTTCCATTTCTAATAAGTGCAATTTTAATATGCTGAGAATTTTAGGCACTCAAAAAATTCGCAGACATGTTTGAGCCTCTCAATACAAAGGGTCACTCTATGGTAAATTAAAAAGGACAGAATAATCACTTATTTTGAACAAAAACTCTCTTTATTTTCTGAAGTTATTGCTATGCACATTCATGTGAGAATATAACTTGATCACAGGAAACAAGAAAGCTTTGTAGTTTGCATTCTTTGGGCTTACAACCACAGTCCTGTTCGGAGTGGTCACAAAGACATCACTTGATTTTTCACCAATATTAGTAATGAAACAATCTTTTCTTGCTAGTGTTTAGTGCTGCACAATTAATATACAACTGCAAAACAACTGACATGTCTGTATGGGTCTGGAAAGCCTGTTTCTTGTATAGTGCTTCTTGGTGTTTCAGATGCCAAGTGGTACCAGCCATGGGCAGTGGGTGATGGTTTACACTTTGTGCAGCTGTGCCTCTACATAGCCAGTTCACATGGCGGGAGCCTCATCCCAGACCTGCTCACGCTGTCCCCAGCAGCCTTTTACTTTGCATTTTGGACATAGCATGATGTCCTCCATAGCATAAGGCAAAGCCACCTCAGAGAAACCATGCTCTCAGGGCGGATTTGTGTCCTGAGTGACAAAGCTGGGGGCAGAGAAGACCTACTCAAACCCTGGAAGCCATCACAGTGTGCTGCTGCCATGCTGAGCAGTTGTGAGCATGCACCAGACATCAAAAGAACTCCCTGGCCTCAGACCAGACATGGGACAACCCCGGGCACTTCAACAGCACAGGCTGTCTTCATTTGCAGTCATGTAGGTTTAAGTACTTGCTTATAAATAGGCCTTAAACTAAGGAAAATTAGTTTACAAAGCGTATTTTGCTTAAAAATAAATGAAACAGAGACATGAATATGTGAAGTCACTCTAGGAGCTGAGTAAAAAAAATCCCCCAAACATTTCTTGCTGTTGAATTGATTTTTAGTAAGACACTAAAAACCTGGGAACAGTATTATCTGCTCTTTGACTTAAAGGAACCACCATCTTCACCAACCCTAGCATCAAAGAAAAACAGCTATTGCTGACCTTATGCAATTACTGCTGGGCAAAGATGGTAACTTGAGGCTGGAGAGGCAGGAAGAATTCCTCAATCCCTTTCCCAGAGAAGCTGTGCTAAGAGTCTGCTTTAAGACTGCCAGGATGTGAAGGTATTGTCTTGTTCTCTGCTGGAACATGAGCATATACGATGTGAGGCACCAAAGTGGCTCAGTAGCTCAGGAATAGCAAGCAATGCGAATCATTTCATGAAGCAGCACATGCAGAGAGAGTCTTTGTGCCACAACACGGTATCGGTGACTATTTGGACGGAGCACTTTTCATCTGTCACTGAGCCACAATTCATTTCATTTTGTCACCCTGCATTATCATACAGTTTAACACTGAAAGCAGACTTCACCCATCAGTTACTCTCATCTGACAACGGGATGTGGTAATACTGCTTTTTACATGTAAGAAAATAGGGTATCAATTAAAAAATTGGAATGGACTGCCTATCTGAAGGACTTTGCTAATAAAATTAGATGTGTTTTTCTGGCATTGTTAATACTAACTTTCACTGAGTAGCTATTTAGAGATGTTCTGTATCAGATATCAGAATGCACCTAATTTGTTCACAGCAATTCGGTAAAACCTTGAGAACACGCAGACCACAATGACCTTCACTGGGTCAGTGCCAACGTAGTGTCCATTCACTTTAACCTGAAGCACAATTCCGAGTGTGTCACAGAGATGATGTCAGGTGAGTTTGCTCAGGCAGTGCGATTAGTGCAGTACAAGAGAGGCCTTAACATGATGCCTTTACCCTATGGAGACTCTCTTTCCTTCTTTGTTCTTCTGCAAAACTCAGACTAGAACATGGATAAGATTTCAACAACACAATACTGCTTTGTTCATTTCTAAGCTTTGCAACAAACAGAAGCAACATCAGAAAAATAGAGGTACCTATTCCGTAACACATGGAAGCTTGAATGAAAATCAGCACCAGTATTTTCTGCCCCCAACCCTAACGCACCCCCAACTAGAATAACATATAAAGTCAGATTCTCAGGATGTAAAAAACAACAAGGCTCTTGCTTGCCTGATTTTTTGGCTCTTCTGTTTGGTTCTGCTCTGTTAAGCTAGGATGAAATCACAGCAAACACTACACTAACTCTTCTGTTAATTAACAGCCTGCTTTGCAACTGCACTTTTCATTCCCACAAAAAGTGCTGCATTTCCACAAAGTATCACTTGTAGTAAGGCATTCAAACATGCTAATCGCAGCTTTGCCTCCCAGGGAGATGTATGAGCTTACTCTATGTTAGTTAAAGGTTTCTGAGTTGATTTCCTTTTATTACTGTTATTACAACTTTGAAAAAGGAGAATTTGTTTTACTTTTGCCAACTTGCACAAATCCAGCTCAAGAACTGCGATGACACTGATATGCTTTACAAAGTTACACATAACCCAGTTAGGTTGACAACAGTGTCACAGAAATGCAGAGAGGAGGGGGCTGGGAAGAAAATGTCTTCAGAGGTCTCCCTTTTTTTTTTCACATAGGCTCGTGTGCATTGGCTATGATGGGAATGGGATAGAGAAGTGACTGTGGACTGTGTAAAACAGATGTGATTGTAAATTGCAACACATGCAAATCTTTCAGCGCAGTTTCCTATCAATATTGCATATCCATTTTAAAAAACGATCTTCACTTGCATTTTTATTGAGTATTTCAGGCTTTATTCCTCTGCTTCATTTTTATTCGCTGCCGGGTAGCTATTCAAAGATTGAAAAGTTCAGTCACAAGACAACAGGATTCAGCACTTAGTTATTGCAAATTCCTGTTTACTGCAAACACTGACGTAAGTGAATAAAGAATCTGGGTCAAAAAAGCACAACAGAGGATGCTACCTGTCTTTGTACTGAATAGCAGGCAGCTGGGAAATTGGCAAGCTTTAGCACAAAACCACTGTGAAACTGCTTCAATGAGATGATTTATTTTTTTTTATAAATAATTTTTTATAATTTTTTTATAAATGTTCAGCCAAAGTAAGGAAAGCTGGTGTTTCCTATTGAATTAAGAGTTCCCTTTCCAATAGATCTAGGCATCTGTGGCTTGTATTTTCGTATCCACACAGCAGTGAAATTCATCTTGCTAGGAACAGTAGCACTGATTGTGTTGCTAAACAAATTAGCAGGGGACTGGACCTGTAGGTCTGGGAAGAAGCACTCTTCAGAACAGTTGCCCACTGCTAGATAGAGAAAGAGAGAGAAAAGATGCCATGGAGAACACATTATTAGGATACTGCCTGGGAAGAAAAGCCCCAGGGACGCTGCTCTATTTCGAAAGCAGCTGCTATACCGATAACATATGATAATCTGCTTGGAAGATTCTAGGGTAATGTTATAACAAGAATAAAATTGATGATGCAATTTCTGACCATGTGTAAGTGATGGGAGATTGTACAATATTATGAAAAAGACAAAACCCAGGCCACTGCATGGAGAAGAGAAGAGAATCTCTGGAGTGCATGAGGAGTAAGTTAAAAAGGCATGGAGAAAAGAACACAAAGGAAGCAGAGAGCCCCAAACCAATTTACAGTGAGTCACAATTCTCCAAAAGAACACATCAACATGAAAATATATCCAGTTGTCATCCAAACAATATGGCACTTTCTGAACCAGATCTTGAAAAGAATAAACTGAGTCTTGAAAACTGAGCATTTGGACGAGTCTTTTTTCAGTTACATGTGTGATTAATACCTTTAAAAAATTTCAACAGACGAACACATATGATGATATGATGTTACCTGTTGAAGGTGTTGCCCTCTTTACAAATGTCACACATTGAGTGTTGAGGCCTCTTCAGAAGTCCACGAACACAGAGCACATTATGCATTGTTAATCTGCTAGTTATATTTGTACACAAATTTGGACAAACAAAGCCAGCAGAATTGTTTTTACTTTTTTCCCTGACAATACATACCCAAATTACATTTACAAAGGTGTTACCACTTCGATCTCACTAGATATTGTTTTCACTGGGACTAATAAAAGTCTAGAGTAAATTAATTTATCTTATTGGTATTACTGCATAGGGATGGAACAGGCAGATTAGGCTCCAATTTACAGTACTAAAAATAGTCAAATACACTTGCTGTAGGCATTTTATAAA
This sequence comes from Pomatostomus ruficeps, assembly GCA_013400735.1. Taxonomy (NCBI): domain Eukaryota; kingdom Metazoa; phylum Chordata; class Aves; order Passeriformes; family Timaliidae; genus Pomatostomus; species Pomatostomus ruficeps. Next base: position 17,772 of record VYZT01052381.1, read on the forward strand.
AAGAATCTTATTTTAAAAGAAAAGAAATCATTTTTGAAAGTTCCGCTAAATCCATGCTCTCTTGCAAAAATTAGATTTCAAAAACATGGATTAAACTTCCAAGACTCCTCTCATAGAAAACACCAGGAACGCTGCCATGAGAATAAATGGCAGCCACATCAATGGTAATGGAAATCGTAGGTAAATTAATTGCCTTACAAACATGCCTTTATTGTAAAAAAAGAAGTCAGGATAAGATTAATTTGTTACAATGTAGATGTTAGGTGTTACAGCGTCAATTAGTGAAATAAAAAGTTAGAGTAAATCCGTCACTGTCAATTAAGATGTCTTAAATATAAGACTGTCTCTGGCGTTCTTACACATGTAAAGACATTTACCCTTAGGCTACTGTTAGTCAGCCTCTGTGCCTGAGCATCAGCCTGCCATCACAGTGCTCGAATATTATATACATTTTAACAGGATGTTTTCCTCAATTAAAGATGAATTGCTAAGAAAAAAAGCTATGTCCCTACTGCAGCTTTAGGATGTATTAAAGAACTCAGCAGCAGGACCGAGCATTTTTGCTTAAACGCTGCGTGCTAATGTCTTTTGTCTTGCTTTTTTTCCCAGTCCCTTCCTCAGCGAGCGGCTCGAGCAATGAATCATCTTGATCTGTTAAAGTTTTATTGTTTGCTCCCTTTGAAAGGCACAAGCTGCTTTACCGTGTTCTAGATCTGGGTGTTTCTGCCACCTCCAAAAAAAGGGCACTAGGTTTTGGGAACTCGCAGAAAGCCTGGCTGCAGCTCGCACTCCCACACCTCGAATGGAGCATGCTGACAGTCCAGTGTGGAGAGGGACCCCGACCAGCTGCTGGGTTACATACACTTCTGAAATGCACTAAAACTTCCTTAGATGGCTTTGTGCAGTTATTGTTCTCAAGAATCCCATTCCTATTGCTGAACCAACAGTGACAGACAGCCTGCTCCCACTGCACGATTACAGAGATACAGGAGCAGAAAGCAGAGGACAAGAAACCACGTTTTCCTGCAGGAAACCAGGCCAATTATCAGTACCAGCACTGCTATTAGAAGCATCGCCGAGCTTGCATAGGGGAAGACAACCAACACTGTGGAGAAAATGATGTATTTCACTAAATGCCACCCTGCTGTCCTCTCCCATCCCTGCCCACCAGCTTTGAAGAGGGCAAGATACGGCTCTCTGTCAATTCACTGGGCACAGTTTCAGTCATCTCAATGAATGAATCTGAAGGCAGAAACAAAAGAATTGTAACGTTTTGTTCTACACACTGAACCTCAAAGGTCTTGATCTCGAAATGTCACTGGTCAGAGATGTCCAAATAAATATGCTTCAGAAGAATTGTAACCTTTAATAAAAAGGTACAAGTACTTTCTAAGGATGTATGTCTTCAGCACAAATACAATGTATACAAATAAAAACAAATCCAGCACCACAGCTGGTCTTTAATGACACTTAATTTACATTACAAAAGCACAATTGGATGTTTATGGACCTGGCAAAGGATTGAAAAGACTGCTTTACCTTCAAAGTGCTACTAAAAAAAGTCTCCATTTCCATAGATGCGTCCCAATGCACTAACCGTTCTGTAATGAGTGCCAGAAGATCTAATCAGAGACAGGTGCCTACTGAAAAACAAATCCACATCCAGTGGCTCCTTCAGACAGCAAAATTCATCTCAGTAATTTCCCTTTTTGCAGAGAGCAAGCCAGCTTCAGGTCCTTCCTTAACTTTCAAACTAGGGTTTAAATGAGACTTGGGAGAGGTATAGTTGTTATGTTGACCACCTGCCTGAATGCTTAACTTAGGTATGAAGTAGATCATACAGCACACGAGACAATGAGCCTTGTGATCAGCGGTGTCAGAGGCTGACAATACATCTAATAATAACCAGCACAGGCACCTCCATATTCAGCATTCAATGCTACGAGTCAATTATCCACCATCTATTCAAGGGCCTTTTGAAGTCCTTCTTGTGTTACTTGAAAATGAAATTACACCAGGTCAGGTCAGTTGAAATGGCTGGATTTCATGTTAGCTGAAGTCCACATCTTTTTTTTTTTGGCTGTATGTCAATGCAAACTTCTAAAAAAGCTGCAGTATTGTATTTAATTAATTATTTATTGATTAAAAATAAGCTTTTTAATCCAAGCTAGCATTCACAGAGCTCAGAACTCCTTGGGACCAGTTAGTTTTATTTAGGTTTGGCATCAGTGACTCTACCCAGACTTTCTCTAAGCTCAAGATTTTAAGGGCAACTGATCCTCAAGTGCCCTGTTACGGCTCCTGTTTTCAGACTTCTAAGGCTTGTCATAAACCTCAGTGAGATGGGAAGTCCAGAACCCCAACACCTAAGCTCCAGATCAGGGAGCACTGAGTGAGGTGCCTCAGAAGTGCTTTCAGCAGGCTGTCATCCAGCTTTCTTCTAATCTCTTCAGCATCCTCATTCCGATATAAACTCCACATTATTTCTCTGGTTTTCTCTTCTTACCCATTTAGATTACAAAACTGGCTTTTCCTTTCAGCTACCTATAAGCTGATCTGACATCACTGTCAGAAATTGTCACAGTTATAAGTTTTAGTATTTCTTTGATGATGAAAACAATCCTGAGAGATGAACTACTTTTTAGGATATCTACCTGGAAATATTGTTATGCAAGTAATCATTCTATCAGGAGTGAAGAAGGATGTCAGTTAAAGAAATTATGCAGCTGAGTAGTCATACTCTGTCAATGAACATGGAGGTTATGTGCCCAATCCATACAACATGTTGAAGAAAACATGATGTCAGAAAAGTGCAGGATAGTCAGCTGAAGGAAATGTGGTGCAATTTTACTCTGTTACTGATAGAGGTGATCTAAGGTGACTGCCGCTCAGTTTCCCCTCCTGTAGGCATGGCTAACAGCCCTGATGCTCTTCTGTTCAAGGGACTTGCGGCGATGTGCTATGGCCA
>VYZT01052384.1:0-22749 GCA_013400735.1 Pomatostomus ruficeps
GAATTGACCAGGACACCTCTGAAGCAAAACTGGGAATTGTGTTATGCCCTGTACAGATTGCTCACAGATTGCGGCACATATATATGCTCAAATAAAGCACATATATGAGTGTGAATAACTAAAGGAGTCATTTGTCAGAGCAGGGTCAGGATAAAACTTCTTAAGCTTCCTTCGTCAGTCTGTTTTGAATGCCTGACCAAGAAAAGCATCCTAAGCCATCATTAATAAAAATAACTAAGAACCTAGCAGGAATATGATCCATATCATAATGCAACTAAACTGGTGTCTAGAGGCTAAGAAAGTGTTTAAGTAAAAAAATAAATGGGAATGTTATTGATGATTCCCTTTCCTCCAGAGATATGATCTTCTACATCTTTCAGTTTTCAGCACCTTGCTCATTTTTCCAGCAGGGATGTGGATCACCTTATAGCAAAGCTAAGCCTAGTGCCAATAGGCTTGCTTTTTAATTACCTTTTACAGAGGCTTTCGTAGGACTGCAGGGATCCCAGGAGACACCCAAGAGCACAGAATGAAGAGCATGGAGGTAGCGCTGTCTGCCCACAGACCACACTAAGAGAGTAAATATCCTGTATAAGAAATCCAAGAAAGATTGCACTGCACTTACAGGTTTTTAATATCATTATACTGCTACTCAATGCAAGAAAGGAATTCCACAACTCCTAGTTCATACGTGAGAGTACCTCTCTCAAGGAGCTTTAAGTTCCATTCATTTTTCCTCCTCCTGTGCTACTTTCTTACCATGCCTACCGCCCACTTTGAGTGGTACAGCCTTTCTTAGCATCTGATAACTGCATAAACCAAGAAATTATTACTTTTCAATTTTTTATGTCTAAATATTAGTGCAGAAAATTACTCTAGTTCTCTTTTTTTTAGTTAAGTGGGAAATTTGAACTTGGTTTCTGTGTGGCTACATAAAGTGACAGGTAATATATAAGTATAATAAATTATTTTGCATTTCTCAAGAAAAAGCTTATGTAGACTATTTAGAAATTACTCTGTACTTTATAAACAACTTCACTGTTTATATTCATTTTTTATCTATTCTATGTAGTTGCACAATTACTGTAATACCTTGAAGCCTCAAAGCCCTTTGAAATGCAGATGTTGGTAAGACTGGAGAAGAAAATGACAGTGCTATTATACTTAACTAACAGAGGAGGGTCAGAAACCCAAGATCCTTTCGACACAGACGTCTACATCTCAGTTGCAATTCTATGCATCTATACCTGCAAGGATCTAGAAGAGCAAGTGGAGGCTGATGTTATCAGGGTGTATGAACAGCTAACTACACATGTCTGAATTTGAAGGCATTTTCAGAAACTGCTGTGCTGGTTTATATTGGTGATGACCATCAATGACAGACACTAGAGAAGTTTAAAAAATATCCACCAAAGTTCTCTCTGTAGCTCTGATTTCCTAACAACTTTAGAAAAATCGAAACCTTTTGGCTTTTTTTTTTTTTATTTTTAAAATATTGTTGCATAAAACTTAAGTAAATTGGTTAACCCTGGTTTTCAACCGTCTAGATTGCTGGACTACCTCCTGGTACAATATCCACTATTGTTTGAATGTTCTTATTTTTCTTTGTCTGAGACAATTTTAACCAGTCTCAAAATTTCATAGATTCAAGCAGCATAATTTTTCCCTGAATGCTAATTAGCTTGATAACTTTGTTTATTTACAGATTATTAAGCAACCTGTTAAATTAATATGTAGCATCATAATACATCTTTCAGGTTTCTTGCAGCTGATTTCTTGGAAGGTTGTTTAACAGAGGAGCCCTGGCTAATGGAATGATGGTCTCAGAGGATTTGCAACATACTGAAGGAGCAGGTTTTTTTGCACAAGTTGTATCTGTGGCTCATTGAATTGTCTTAGAAGTCAGATGTTAATTGTATCAATAAACATAGCAACAGTGCCTTTCACAGGTCCCATGATAGCCACTTTTGCTTCAGCTGGCATTCTTAAAATGTTCTTTGACTGTATTTTTCCACAGTTGACTTGTACCACCCAGCTAGTGTTTCTCTCTGAGTCATCTACCAAGAAAATTGGAACTGCTGTGAAATATCCACAGGCCTCACTCTGTACCAGGCATATCAGGAGTTTCAAAGGAAAATCAATAAATTATTCCCACAGACCACCAATCAGTAATAAAATAGGATTTTCATCCGTAATAGTAGAACATTTTTGCATTCATGCAAACCCCACCATCATTGCAAATTCAATTAGCTCTGCTATTCCTTGTTAAAATATTTTAAGAGCTGTAAAAGTGGATTCCAAGTTCTGCAGCCTCAGTTTTATGATTGGAGGGAAAAGACAAAGGGATACAGGCAGTTCTGTATGTATGTAAGGTTTTATGAGCAGTGCCTCTCAAAATGAACTCTGAAATACTCTATGTTCACATTATGCTCTTTAACACTCCATTACAGTTTCAACTACTTCTGAGGTCTCCCATTATTAGTCATATTGAATCAAGCACATATATCAGAAGAGCTTAACTTTATATCTTAGATTTTAGAGAAAGCACTCTAATAACTGGGTTCTGAAAGAAAATACTGTCAGTTATTGCCAAGAACATTTTAAATAATTTAAAATGTCATATTTCAGTTCCTTATTACATAGTAATTAACACAAAATTGGAATAGATTCTATGCAGTACACGTCATCATTTCATAGCTGGATAGATGACACTGACTTAAAATATCTAGATAACAATAAAGTTTATAAACCATTATGCAGCAAAAAAATATACTCATTTCTAATGGAGTGCTGAATAGGAGCTAAATTCCTCTCAGTCCCCAGCATAACGTAGAGATAAATAAAAGAGATCAGTTGAATATCTATTACCTTCTATTACCTGAAAATCCTAGAAATTCAGTAGTTTTTTGGTTTTTTGTTTTTTTTTTTTTTTGCGAATCATAGAATGGTTATGGTTGGAAGTGACCATTGTGGAGGGTTTTGGAGGGTTTTTTAATTTTTATTTTTCCCTGTTTTCAAATATGCATTGATACTTAGCACAACCTCGTAAATGTCAGTAACAAGGGCCTTTTTTTTTTTTTTTTAATTAATGTTTAATTAACCAGAGTAAAGAAAGCAGTGTTACCATCCTGGAGCTCAGAATATTTGCCCATGGCTGAATCTGCTCTGAAGTGCATGCATATACAAAGCCCTGGCTGCCCTGCTCTAGTGCTGGCCCTGGTCCGCTCTGAGCTTGGAAGTGGCTTCCACAGTCCCTTCCAACTGTCCCTTCCGTGACCCTCTGATGTTTTGACAGGAGTGGGATTAACCCACATTTAAAATCTTGGGTTTTATGCAACTGGTTTCATATTGATTTATCCTTTTTATTCATTTTATAATCCCCCTTTGTCTCTTTGCTGATATTGCCCATCAGTTATCACCAGAGAACCCTTTGTCAGTCCTCCCAACATGCAAACTCAATAGCTTTTCAACGTGACTTTTCCCATGGCAGAACAAAATGGAATTAATCTGTTAAAAATACAGTCAATTGAAAAACAGATTGGCTATTTTGAGTTCACTATTTTTTTTCTTAATGTTACAAAAGTCAGGGTAGAAGTCATGGTTTAATTCTTTCTGGATTACGGTCCAATCAGGACTTGTTAAAATTGCTCCCATGTGGAACAATAATCCATAAACAAAGAAAGAGAGGAGTTGAGCCTGCATTTCAAGGACAAACCCCCACTACTTTGAAAACCAAGGTAAAAAATTACTCTGTTTTTCTTGCCATCAGTAGGAAAGCTTAAAACACACATAAGTGATGCATAACTTGGAGGAAGTCTGTTCAAATGGCTTTATGAACAAAATGTACTTCAAACGACAGGAGAACTGTGGAGGTTTTTTCTCCCCCCACTCTCCCTTTCTCCATAAGGAAGGCTAGAAATATATAGTATAATGAAGGACTTAGAAAAAGTCTGTTCAAATGGTATTATGAATACTGTGCTAATATAGTAGCTACTTTCCATGCCTACACAAAAATAAACCAGCTGCCTTCACTAAAATGGATGGGGCTTATTGTTATTCTGCCTTGATCCAGAGACTTCCCTTCTGGCAGAATTTCAAATATATGTATATACTGAAAAAAATACAAAAGAAGTAAAAACTTTCCTCCCCTCCCCCCAAAAAAAACAAAACAAAAACACCAAACAACCTAGGTAAAGAATATAAGAAATGCCCTTGCTTCTTTTTTTTTTTTTTTTTTGTCCTCAAGACTCTGTTCCTCACAAAACGATTTTAAAGCTGACTATTTAGTGCAGGTCTGGACACCTGATGATTTTTAATATAGCAGAAAACATTTCTGTTCTTTTCAAAAAGAGAAACCATCTCCATGTGGGCTTGAAGACAAATACCAATCAACGTGACAGGCAGAAACAAACACATGCTCTGCTGTATGCTAATGTGTCCTAATTCCCTCTTCATCCAAAATGGTAGACATTCAAAAAATCACCGAAATTTATACTGTTCTTTTAATTATGAACATAGGTCTAAGGTTATGCCAGAACTGTGCATTTCAGCAACTGGTTCATTTAGTAGACGGACAAAAGATTAAATGATAAATTTTATTTGCTTAGATTATATGCAGTCAGTTCCATTATATGTAATGTTGCAAGTATACTGATTGCAATAAGCAGTGTATATTGCTCAGTAACTGCTATTTTTCCCTTCAGCTGAGTTTCCGTGATATTAGCAATTTCTACGTATTCACATTCCAGCACCCTCTCCAAGTATCAGCATACAACATTAGCTCAAAAATATAAAACAATCCATCTATAAACTCTATGCACTGTGCAAAAACTCACAGAGACTGAGAAACCAGATATTACATGACATTTAGGTATAGCATAATAGAGCATAACACTGTAATTCTGCTCCTAATGAACACCATGGACTTCTGTCAATGACTTCTGTAAGAATAGGACTTTACATAAGAAAGATATTGTATGGTCACCCACTATAATCTGCATAAACATGCCAGAGAAATCAATCTGGTAATATCTTCATTGAGTCACTTCTCATTATACTGGAGTATAACCTTTAAATCCAATTTGGGCATAGAATTGTTACAATTATAAATTCAATTCCATGTTAAATATACTTTATTTCTTTCTACTTTGAATTTGCGTACTTTTAACTTCCAGGGACTTGGTCCACCTGTAATACTTTTCCGCTGTGAGAAGCCTCCCACAGTCTTGCAACACAATTACTGTCTTTTAATATTCTTTAGGATATATTTGCTACAGGGAGATGGCTTGGGCTAAATCAGCTGCTTTTGTGTCTTAAGGCCAATTTCTATTTGCATTATATCTCCTTTCAACAGCTGAGCAACACAAAGGGGTTTTAAGGACAATGACTATCCTCATGGTCTCCCCCACCCAGTGAAAATATTGATGAAATAGGCACACTTAGAGAAAATTAACAAGAAACACTGTTTTCTAATGTTAATTAAACCCTTAGTAGATTTCCATAGGTAAGCTTGTCCTTTCTGCTCCCAGGGGCCAGAGAGACCTTCCCAGGCTGAAGGGATCCAGAAAAATAGCACTACATGTAACCACAGGCGTCTGCTTCAACACCTTCCCTAATGTGTGCTGTGTGCAGTGGATAGAGCTCCATTTGAGCCAGTAACCCCAGACTGGCTTTCCCGTCAGCGAGAAAAGCAGACCTCGCTCAAGTGCAATTTATCTCTCCTGAAACAGACATCTGAACTCAGCCAGACGAGCTGTGCCCTGAAAGGACCTCCATCAACTAGAAATGGCAGCCAGGGCACTAATCTCAGATGGAGGCATACTTAGAGGAGTCACATGCAGTTATGTTTAATTAATTCCACCCTCACTGTAATGCTTTGGAAGAGAAACATTGGTTTAGAAAAAAATTGCCGGAATTCTAAGCTCATTTCTTGTGTGGGGAACAGGGGTGTGTAATCAAGAGTCCCTGCTTCCCAAGGAAACAAAATTCCTGGTTTCCAAACAGAGCTTACTGGAAAGAATAGGGCATCTCAGTGTTTGGACAGGGAATTCATAATGACATAAAATGTTAAGATTCTAGCATGACTAGATGTTCTAAAAAAGATTTTTTTGGGGTGAAATTGTATAGAAATTTCAGATTTATTAAAATTGTGATAAATTATCTAATAAGTATTCTTTTCTTTATTTCATAGTCTGTTAGCACTGACAATAGTTAGCTTCAGCTAATGGGGTATGAATATGGATGGAATATTTGGCTATTTAGGATTCTGAAGATAACCATTATTTTCATGCAGAAAATATGTTTTCAAAAGAACAATTTTTTTGCTAGATAGAAACATTTCATATCAAAATCTTACATAATTTAGAATTTGTTTTTCTTGGATTTTCTGTTCTTTCAATGTTTCTTTTTCATTTTAGGAGTAATTTTTCAGAGTTAATTTATGCAACTAGATTTTGAGTTATTTTTTCTAAGAGAAAACAATGAACAAGCAAAAGAAAACCATTTTTCTTATAGGATTGGTAGAAGACATGGGTTAAGTATATTTAGAGTTATTGTAAGAATTATTTAAAAACAGTAGTGATTTTATCTAATTGACAAATTAGTCTGGAAATTAGGTAAAAAAGTGAAATATTACTTGTAATGGGAGAAGTTTTTTAATTACAGCCCCTTCCTTATAAAGGGAAAGATGTAAATCCAAACCAGAAAAAAATACTCTATTGTGGTAAACCTATACAGAGAAACTGAATAGCAAATGCAGAACCGAACTAATAAATAATTTATTAAAAACCTACAACTCCAAACAAGCAACTAGTTAGCATGTGTTGTAGTAAAAGGATTTTGTCATTATACCTAATGTTGATTTTGATGAGTTTAAATGATAGAGAAATATTGTAGATGTAATGTATTGCATTTCTGCAAAACATTTGAACTGTTGTCATGACAGATCCTGTTTCATGAATTCAAATGACAAAAGCTACAAAAACAATAAAAAAATACATTATTCTAAAAAATGCTTTACATATAATTATGAAAACATCATTACTAATATGGAACTGTATCTCAGTACCTGTGTTTCCCCTCAGTTCATCAGAGGACTCTCTTGTTCTGTGTTATTTGGACATTTTAAGAATTGCTGGGATAATTATATTAGTGTTGAAAAAATTCTCTTGGTGGCAGAAGAGGGGTGGGAGTGGTTAATGAAAAATTTTAGAGAGTTTGGTTTCAGTGAAACTGAAACCTATTTATTTCAATATGGCCAAGGACCATGTATATAGGGAAAGAGAATGCAAACTACAATAATGATATGGGTTTGCTAGCCCGGGAAATAGTGACGCTGAAAAGTACTTAGGGCCATGGTGGATAATCAACTAATAATGAGATCCCAGGTGACACTGCAGTAAAAAGATATAATGGATGGAAATATGGGATGGTGAGTAGGAGTTGTGAGATTATAATACATCTGCATCTGACAATAATGAAACCATTCATGGAATAATTCGTCCATTTCTGCTATTAGTGCATTGAGAGATGCTAAAAACCTGCAAAGGATTCAGAGCAGAGCAGGAGGAGTAACAAAAAACCTGGATAGCAGGGTGGCGTCCTGGCAGGCAGGAGGTACTTCACCTTTCCAAGGACAAAACTATGGGGTCACTCGATCGTCAGTAAATATCCGTGTGAACCACAGAAAGTCAACAGAAGTCTTTCCAGTGTAGACTATTACAGCAAAGCAACATCAATATTGGAGAGCCAAGATGCCTGGCGCATAGGGATGGAACAAGTGGTAATTGTTAAGGGAATTTCCCGGTCTGACCATCCACAGACTGTGGCAGTCGCACTCCCGGCGCCAGGGACCGGCACTGCTGGGAGTGAAGCCCCTTCACAGGGGCTGCTCCAGTGACCCGAGGGATCCCCGCTTGACTCCCCCCACACCCCACATTCACACTCACACGAGATTTCCATGGCAGGGTCTGCGATGTATCGTTCCACACAGCCATTTGTTCATGGCGCAGAAACCCAGAAACAGCCTGAGCTGGTGCTTCTAAGGAGGAACCCTGAACAAAGGAGCCCCTGGGCTTTTACCCCTCACGCGCCAAGCGGAAAGTCTGAAGTCCTCGGTCACCGGGGTGGGCCACATGGATGGTGCCCTTTGTTATGCGAAGGAGCGGCTGTTCACGGCCTCTTGGCTTCGGGCTCCGAACCCGCAACTGCTCATCGAGATACTTGCATCGAATGAATTCCTCAAGAGCAGTGTCTTTAAACTGACAGAGGGAAAGTTTAGATTTGATATTAGGAAGAAATTCTTCACTGTGAGGGTGGTGATGTACTGGCACAGATTGCCCAGAGAAGCTGTGGATGCTACACCCCAGGAAGTGTTCAATGCCAGGCTGGATGGGGCTTTGAGCAACCTGGTCTAGTAGGTGGCATCTCTGCCCATGGCAGGGGGTTGGAATGAGGTGATTTTTAAGGGCCCTTCCAACTCAAACCATTCTATGATCTAAATTCAGCAGGAATAATCTGTGGAATAGCTTTCAAAATTTCATGGTGAAGTTTTTTTGTTACTAGAAACTGTAAAGCCAGAACAGGATGTTTGTTCCACAAGACACCACACACTTTTCTTCAACTCTGACTATTGCACTTTGGGTAGGAAATGATGCATAGTGCTCCTATGATTTGAACTTGTAATAAAATTGGAGTGTTCCCTAAAGCCCACCAAAATCTATGAATGGTGTTTATTGATATGGAGAAATAGCTGGCACTTCCAGATGTGATTTGGAATATTGCCTCTCATTGTGAACAAAAAAATCATTTGAACTTTTATTAAAGCCTCCAGTTTACAGCTTATGTACGCTTAAGATATTACAACTACCTGGAGGCTGAGGTCTCTCAGCCACAGGCAGCAGATCACAGGCATGACTTGATCTTACAGATGCTGCACACATGGAAGCACACACCAAACTGAGAGCATGGTAGATCTGCATGATTGATGCTCTCAGCTTGAAGGGTGCAAAATCTGAGCACCTCTGGTCCTATTGTCCTGTGCCAACACTGCCTAGGCTAAGACCTTTTAAAAGAAGAATAGTAAAGTGCCAAGTGCTGTGTGGTATAGCCAATTGGTAGTTTGTGGTGCAGATCTCAACACCGAAGAAGGAAGATGCTGAATCTGGTGACTTTACACAGAAAACTCTCATCTGGTTCCCCTTATTATACAGAAACCCTGACTCCAACATCTTCTGCTCTTGCCATCTGGGGTTCAGATCCTGGCCCCTTTGTAGGAGTCCACAGTCTACAATAAAGGAAATCACAGCAAAAAACAGTTTTGAAGGAGAACACTGCTACCTTAAGCCTTGATTACTCAGAAAGACCGGTCTGATTTCACAAGTTATTATTCTCCTTCTTGTTTGCTACACCAGTGGTTTGTTCCAATGCCTTTCCCCAGGAGGCGGAGCCTGAATTGTATTCCAGGGGCAATTCAGAAACTAGAAAGCAAGCTGGGTCTCATTTTCGAAAATTAACATTTAACTTTAATTGTTCCTTCCCACGCTACTTTGGAAATTATTCCTCTGTGCAAACTGAACAAGAAAGGAAAAGGTCACTTTCAAATGTAGATTTTAAAAAACCCTGAACTTTAGCTCTAGTTTACCACCTTGTCTTCATCTTAAATATAGCAATAAAAACAAAACAAACCTTGTCTGCATGCCTGCTTTACATTAGAGCCTTACAAGGAAAGTTATATGTTGTCTGTTTCTTTGCTGAAAAGAAAAATAACCAATTTGCTCTTGTGTGGTTCACAGGAAAATAGCCTTGAGAAAATGTTATTGATGTAGTGTATTTATGTAGGGTTGCAAGACAAATTATGCCATCAGCAAATAAGGTCAGAGTAGCAGAGTGAATTACTGGCAAAAATAGGTTCCTTGCAAAGGACAAAGGTTGTTTTAAATGCATATAAACCTTGAAGCCATATGAGAAGAAATAATACAGATTAAGTGTGGAATGCAGTATTTTAAAGCTCCCCAAAACTCCATATGACTTTTTTGTGGATGGCTATTAGCTTTTTAGGAAGGATGAGAAGGGCTGCGCGGCAGAATATCTGCCTGTGATTACTGGGAGGGAGTTTAAGGGCTCCCTTGAAATGTGGTCTAGCTGCTTCAGTTAGACTTCAGACCCCGTCTGCAGAGGGGAAAACACTGCATTTAGGGATGAGTTCCTACTTCTTCTCATGGAGTCCTAAAGAAGTTAATGTAGTTTTCTACAGCGGGGAAGAAGGAACACATCAATAGATGCCAAACAACCTGTTTAACCACAAGTATGCACAGGATTACACTGCAGAGAAGAGCACACTATTTAGTTTTTAGCAAAGAAGAATTATGTTCTACAGTTCTGTATACTTCATGTAATTCCTCATCTGTCAAAAAAATGTTTCACACAGGTGCTGCTAAATTATTCCTATTGCACTTCAAGCTTTTCTGCCAATCATAAAAATGAGGTTTGAAGGTTTATTTCTGCACAAGTTCTGGGCTGGCCAGATTATAGCATCAGTTATTTAAGAAAGAAAACCCCATAATCATATTAATTTGATAAATAATCTTTAAATAAAACAATGTATTAAGCATGTCAATGTTTTGCAGTTGCAGTTGGCAATAACATTTTTTAAAAGAGCAAAGTTGTTGCTTATCAGATACAGAGGGGCATTGGTTGCCCTCAAGCTACACATTTCACACTAGTCATTCATGACTTAAGCAAATTTTGGAGAAGACATTAGAAAGATGTTCTTCTCCTTTAAAGGGATGCCCTAACTCTTTGGATAGAGCTACACACAGGATGAGTTCACAGGTGCAGCCAAAGCCATGACTGTATTTGCTACACGGACATAGCCTCAAGGCCGTGTGCCCATGTTGAGCACCACCTTGACAGGACTGATGCTGGAGAAAGTGAATTCGAGTGGTCCAGAGCGGAGCCTGTAAGAAAGCTGACACTGTCCCTGCAGGTGCTGAAGGTCCCCAAGGCAATCTCCACCCTAAGCCCATACCTGACTGGCAGCAAACACCAGGGTTGTATGTGTACAGCTGTTCCACCACATGCAGGCTTGAACCCTAACATGCAATGATCTCTTCTGTTCTCAGCACATTTCTCATCCCAGGCAACAACTACACACTGCTGATAGGATCATAGAGTATCCTGAGTTGGAAGTGACCTACCAGGATCACTGAGTCCAACTCCTGACCCTGCACAGAACAGCCCCAATATGGTCAAATACAGTCCAAGATCCATTCCTGATAGGCAATACGGGTATCAACAACTTATTTTCAGGGCTTAGGAATCTTGCTAGGACATCATTGGGATGCATCTGAGACTGGCTGAGGTGGTTGGGATGAGCTCTTGCTGGTGGGACACTGCTCTGCTTTGAGTGAATGCCTCTGTCTTCTCCCACCCCAGGAGCCACCAACCCTCCTGTCCTCAACTCTTACTGCGGGTGACAGTGGGCAGTTCGGAAACAAGCATTTAACAACTGTTCTTTCCAAATTAGAACTTTCTCCTCTCAAACCTTTAAATATCACCACTGAACTAATCTATCATGATAGTAAACCATACAATATGGTCACTGATTTAAACTGACAGTTAAAACTGGTTTTTATGCTTTACACTGCTCATTTTTAGCTTTCCAAAACTTTGTAACATCATCTCTTACTTCCTGGGCTTGTATAAAACACTGTCACTGTGCTTCTGCTTTCCCAAATGTTACTTGCTGTGTAAGACTAAAGAACATTTCTGTCCTTTGATTGTAGCTTAAGAGCAAAAATCTGTGAAACAGGTTTATGCAATAAGACAGTAGAAAGGGACTTTAAACACTGTGATTGAGAAGGAATTATCTTCTTTACACAGGAGGCAGGTACTTAGATATGTACACTTCACAATTATAGGGTAAGAAATGGAACTATAGAGTTCTGTTGTGGATCAGCTGTTAAAGCAATAACCTGTGAGACTAGGTTCCTCCACTGCAATCCTGATTTATCATCAGCTTCTAATTTAGTGGCAAGTAAGGTCTTTCTGACCCAAATCCAACATCTTTTAAAGGCAGTTTATGCTGATGTAACTCAATTGATTCTAATGGAGTCACTTTCACTTTATGTCAATGAAAGTGAAACTGGGATATTGTTACAGTCTCAGTTAACTCATCTACCAAGTAGATTCAATTTATCGATCAGAGCTAGGGGACAGTTTAGAGCTGGAATTTTTATTTTATTCTTAAAAAACCTACAACTTTTTGTAATTAAGAAATCAGTAGGAGACATGACATTGTTCTTATTTAAAGACTGTGACTCAAAGAAGAATGTGTTGGACTCTTGCACTGAAAAAATGAATGATTTTTATGGAATCGTAGAATCACTAAGGTTAGGAAAGACATCTAAGTTCATGGAGTATAACAACTTTCTTGTGAAAACAGGTAAGGAAATGTGACAGGAAATCATATATTTGCAAATTGTGATTTTTTAACTTTCAATTCCTTGACAAAAATTTTTTGTTTGTTTATTTCAGCTCACATTTCAAGATGTGAAAAAATACTGAAATACCAGATTTTCCTCAAGGCAGTTTTTGAAACATTATTCGCATGACAAGCTGAACATGAGTCAGCAGTGCCCTGGCAGCCAGCAGGGCCAAGCGTGTCCTGGGGTTCATCAGGCCCAGCATCGCCAGCCATGCAAGGGAGGGGATTGTCCCGCTCTGCTCTGCACTGGGGCAGCCTCACCTCGAGTGCTGGGGGCACTTCTGGGCGCCACAAGATAAGAAAGATAAGAAAGGTAAGAAGAGAGTGTCCAAAGGAGGGCCACAAGGATGGTGAAGACTCTGGAGTGGAGGCCTTATGAGGAGCAGCTGAGGTCACTTGGTCTGTTCAGCCTGGGGAAGAGGAGACTGAGGAGAGACCTCATTGTGGTCTTTGACATTCTCAAGAGGGGAAGCAGAGGGGCAGACGCTGATCCCTTTTCTGTGGTGACCAGTGACAGGACCTGAGGGAATGGCCTGAAGTTGTGTCAGGGGAGGTTTAGGTTGGATATCAGGAAAAGGTTCTTCACCCACCGGGTGGTTGGTGCACTGGAATGGGCTCCCCAGGGAACTGGTCACAGCACCAAACCTGACAGAGTTCAAGAAGTGTTTGGAGAGTGTTCTTGGGCACATGGTGTGACTCTTGGGGTGTCTTGTGCAGGGCCAGGAGATGNGGTAAAAAGAACTTACAAAGAATTAAACCTGTATTCTATTTCAATTTCCACTAAATACCATATTCACCTTTCTAGCTTCCTTATCATCCCATGTGACACATTTCTAGCATGTTTTTTCCCCTTTAGTCTTCATGCTTGCTTGTGATGGGCCATCTGGCTTTGCCGAAGGAAAAGGAAGTCATAGAATCATAGAATGGTTTGGGTTGGAAAGGACATTAAAGATCATTTTGTTCCAACCCCCCTGCTGTGGGCAGGGACACCTTGCACTATACCAGGATGCTTAGAGCCCCATTCAAACTGGCCTTGAACACTTCCAGGGATGGGGCAGCCACAAATTCCCTTGGCAACCTGTGCCACTCTCTCACCATCCTCACAGTAAATGTTTTATTTCTAATATCCAATCCAAACCATCCTTCTGTCACTTTAAAGCCCTTCTCCTTTGTCCTGTCACTACATGCCTGTGCAAACCATTCTTCTTCAGTTGTCTTGTAGGCCCCATTGAGTTAAACAGAGTGGGAAAGACTAGAGCAGCGTGCTCCATTTTGCTTGTTTGCAGAATCTAAATAAAAATCTGCATTTTTCTGTCTGGAAGACTTTGTGATGGTTTTTCTTCTTTTAATTTCCTTGAGCAGGGTGCAAGTTTTTACATCTCGAGCGCAGCTTCAGTAAGAGTTGGAAGCAGCTCAGTTTTCTCTCTTAATGCTGCAGAAGAAAGGACTAGTCTACATCTCTTGTTGTGAAAAGAGCTATCTCATTTTTATTCTTAGTTATAAGACATTGTCACTATGGTATGTAAAAGCATCATTTAATATGTTTACAGGGAAGCACATAAGTATTTTTTCCCTGTTTTACATATGACAAAGCAAAACCAGACAGACTATAAGCTAGATATTAAGAATATTGAATGACTTATTTTCAGAACGCCAAGATCAGGTGCCTGGTAAAATTAGCCTTGTTTGCATTTATTATTAGCATTACCATTATTATGATGATAATGACTGGACACATGCTCAAGCAGCAGGTTAAATTGTATTAGTGAGTGTCTAAATATAGACAGAAAAATAAAAAAATTCGTTTCTGACTACAGTTCTTTTCATCTCAGGATGAAAGGAGAAACCAGAGTGGGATATGGACATAGAGGGATCTACAGAGGAGTGAGACCCAGAGCTACACAAGGTTCCAATATGACATCCTCAAGGGACATCACAGATGTTTTATGAGCTAACTGTGCAATCAGAGATTGCTACTCTATTGAATATATTTATATCTTTATAGGTGGTTGTATAGACACATCCAAATATTCAGTATACAGTTTCACAGTGGTTTGCAATAAAATCTTTCTTCTCCTGCAAAGTACTAGGCAAAAAGCTCCAAGGAGCCTTTTTGAAGGTATTGCACATAAGTGCTAACGGTGGACTTCTCCAGCTGGTAACAGCTGGACACTGTCTCTTAGTAGGTGGTAAGTCATGAAGATCCTTGAATCTGAAGATTGATGGCTTTGTTTAATGCTATGCAAGAGCAAATAAAAGAGTGTCTAGAACAGAAGTGAGATTATCAGAAAAAAATCATAAGAAGCCTAAGGGCAGCACCATCCTTAACAAAAACAGGTTATCACATTTTACTCCACAAAACCAAAAAAATCAAATAATAAGTCAACTAATTGAACTGTTGCATGACCACAATAGGCACAATTCAACTGATGTGAATGGGGGATGCTGAAAAAGGCCTAAGGGGTTGTTGTGGACACTACACTGAGCACGAATCAGTGTATTTGCATCAGGAATACAACAAAACTGTTCCATTAGGATAGCAAAATAAAAGAAACTAATATCTTCCTTTCCTTACCCTCAGTGAGGCCACACTTGGAATAATATGCCCAGTTTTGGACCTCTCTAATTCAAGGGGAGAAGTTGGAGGGGATGCTGCAGACAGCTGCCAAGATTATAACTGGCCAGGGCAAGTGACTTATGAAGAGAATTTGAGAGAACTGAGCTTGTTTAGTCTGGCCAAAGAGACATTCCATTAAAATCTGCCACTTTTTGAAAGCGATAGGTGAAAAACACGAGTTACCCAGGGTGGATATGGAATCCCAGTCCTTGGAGTATTTCTGTCATGGCTGACTTGACCTGGTGTTGGTGGTGGTCCCAGTCTCAGTGGGAAGTTCAACCAATGACATCCAAAGGTCTTCAACCAGCATTTCTAGGAAGACAGAGCAGTAGCTATTTTGCTGCCAGAGGTTCATCTTTTTGAGGAACCAGAGAGAGCTGTCTGACTCAGACAACTACATGTAAGAAGAATTCTGATTAAGGGATGAAAATTATGAAAACCAGAGGACTGCTAGTTATTAAAATATTCTTGAGCATCACTTTATCATGTAGCATTGATATGTTGAAAGAGTCCTTTCCTGCTGTGCCACAAAGTTCCACAATTGCCTGTCAGATATGGGTCAAGCCGACAGAGAAAGTGTATGAGCTTTTAGGGACAACAGTATCCACTAAATTCCTAAAGAGTTCCTGACCAGTTCTATTAGGATCACCATCGATGAATAAAATATGAAGAGAAGACCATAGGTATTCCCGCACAAAAATTTAAAATACTGGAGAATTGCAAATTACCACTGCATGGAACTGCATTGACTCAAAGTGAAAGTTTGGGAGATTGAGTCATTATAAGGATAGGCAATAAAGTTGATTCTTTATGTTTTTGAGTTTTAAAACACGATTGAACATCTTTGTGGGAGATACTAATGTGACACTGTTAGTGACATATTTACAGGGGAAAATGGACAGGAGAGACATGCAGGAGGACATTTAGGTTATGATAATTCCTTCAGGGATAATGTTTGTGCAGAATTATTAGGAACATGTCTAATAAAACATACAGCCTCAGCCAGACATACAGACCAACTCAAGGTCTGGTTTCTAGCTTAGAAGTCGGTCCCACTCTGTGACAAACAATACATGAAGAAAATGAAAAAATGGAGCGCAGAACTTGAAAATGAAATCTCAAAAATGTGAGAATAATCCACTGACATAAAGCTGAGGTTTGGCTTCCTGCATTACCCAAGGAGCTTGATGGCCTCTCAGAGATGTCTTTCCCCAGAGGCACAGGTTTCAATTTGCACCGGCTCCCAGAAACTATTCAGTGAATTATCACAAAGCTACTAAATCCTCCAGGGCTCAACCAGGTCCCAGTTTAACTCCCACTGAGTACAGGCATAAAGAAAGTGATAATTAAAAGAGAATGTGGTAAAGGAATGGACATCTATTTGAGATGTTGCCTGGCGTTAGGAAAAGAAGTATGTTAATGGCCAAAAAATATATGAAACAATACCAATTATAATGATGGTTTTCATCAGAAGGTACTCTTAAAGGGCATCTCTCATTCAGAATGAATCAAATTATTTACCTCAAATGCCAGTTGGCAATGTTAACTAGCACAGTCCTTAAAAATCTGTTCCTCGAAGAAGCCCTTTAGATGATGTAACATGCCAATGTGATTATAAGCCCCTACTTTTTCATGCTGCAGATTTTTAAAACAACCACCCTCTGTTCATTACTGGCATTGCCAGGAAGAGC
This sequence comes from Pomatostomus ruficeps, assembly GCA_013400735.1. NCBI lineage: Eukaryota > Metazoa > Chordata > Aves > Passeriformes > Timaliidae > Pomatostomus > Pomatostomus ruficeps. Next base: position 16,793 of record VYZT01052384.1, read on the forward strand.
TGTAGCACCAGGAAGAGCTGGAACACCAGCTCCTGTAAGTGTCATCTCTCTGTCATGATTAATCAAGAGTTGTTAAGAGGAGCCGCCTTTTGAAATAATAATAACAACAACAACAGTAATAAAAGTCATGGTGGTGGTGATAAGAGATGTACTAAACTGCAGAAAAAGGTTCAAACAGTGAAATCTGCCAAGTTAAAATCAGGAATACTGCATAACAGTCAATTACTCTAAGGCTACAAGTGCTCAGGTACTAGTAACCTATGGGTACAGAAGTAGCTGCAAAGATAGACTGTGGTAGGTTTAGTTGCTGAAATCTTTTATTTCCCTAAAGACAGACACAGGTATAAAGAAGGGTGACACAGACAGAGAATATATTTTATGATAAGGGATTAAACCAGTTTATTTGCTTAACAAGATGAAGGTCTACATAGGATATGATTGCAACATATACAAAACATCCTTTCCCCTTCTTCCTCTTTATAATTACTTAGGGAAGATACATATAAACTGGTCATCAACATCACTGGAGTGGCTATTAGTCAGATATTTATTGGTTCAGGGGCAGGGTGATATAATAACTCTCCAATAAAAAGACAAAGGAAGGGAAGAGAGACTAGTAAGGAAGACTAGCTTAGAGAGGACATCTCTAGGTGTGAATATAGTGCAAAATCCAAGGCAAATTTAGGATGGAGCTTGACCACTGTGAGTGGAAATTCATTTCTGTGTTCTGCCAAAGATTCCGAGGCATTAACTCGTCTGTCTTGAAATGATCTGATTGGAGGTTGATTTAGTGCAGGGAGAGGATCTAGTTTTAAACAAAACACCAGAGAGCAGCAAACAGATTATGGGGACCTGCAGAACCTGGGCAGACTTAGCTCCTCAATATTTTCTTCTGTGCCATGGTGAGCTGTTAGATGGCCTTACTGGTCTTTCCAAGCCAGTGCTATTCCAAAGTGGCTTCATAACTCTTCACAAGCTCTTGTGGTGGTGAAGGGTCTGGAGCACAAGTCTGATAAGGAGCAGCTGAGAGAGCTGGGGATGTTTAACCTGGAGAAAAGGAGGCTCAGGGCAGAACTTAATGCTCTACAACTACCTGAAAGGAGGTGGTAGCCAGGTCAGTCTCTTTTCCCAAATAACAACTGAGAGAACAAGAGGAAATGACCTCAAGCTGTGTCAGGGAAAGTTTAGATTGGATATTGGTAAAATTTTATTCAGCAAAAGGATTGTCAGGCATTGAAAGAGACTGCGCAGAGGAATCAGTTGAGTCACCCTTGCTGGAGGTATTTAAAATATATGTAGATGTGGCACCTGGGGACATGGTTTAGTGGTGGGCTTGGAAGTGTTGGGTTAGCAGTTGGATTCAATGGTCTTAGAGGTCTTTTCTAATCTAAAATTATTCTGTGTTTTCCAAGTGTCAATTCTTTTTATTACTGAACTTTCTTAGTGCTTTCCCTTTGCTTTCTTTTGCTTCTGCCATCTTTTTCTCATTTTTAAAATTATATCTAAAACCTCACACTTTCCGGACTTGTTTTTCAGATAAACTTCATATAGCAATGCTTAATGCCTGGAAGCTCTTCAGATCTCACCAGCTGAGATTTTTCTTGGCATTATAACATCCCTTGCTGGCACGCAGTCAATGAACCCTGCTAATATACCATCAATCCTGACTGGCCCTGGAGAAAGGAGAGTGCCGGGACTTGGCCAGAATAGTACTGGATTTGGCTTATTCCCAACTGCAGTTGTTTAAAACAGTCCCCAGGCTGCTTTAACACATGCCAAAGAGAGCTTAAAAATCAGTGAGCTGACTCCCTGAGCCACCCCATTTCCTGCACCTTCTGTACCCAGCGGTCTCTGGGCACATCAGGAACAGGGGCCAGGCATCTCTTCTGATCCACTGCCACTAACAAACTTCAGTATCATCAAAGCTTCCCAGCACACCTATCGCTCTGCCAACTAGCTGAGCATTACTGCACACAGCCAGAGACAAGTTCTACAGAGACTGTGAGAGAAACTGAGGTGAAACTTTCAGATGTGTAAACAACTGTTTTCACACTGTGATGCTTTAGAACACTGTGAAACAAAGTTATATCCTGAACTCCACACACTGCTGCACACGTGTTTATGAGGCACAGTCTCTCCTTTCTGCAGGTGCATTAATTGCCACACACTAATAAGCCAGTACTCTCTCTTCTTTCCACAAAACAGTGTGGGCATTTGCAGAAGTGTAGTCCATTACCTTTTGTAAATTCCTTATTTTTTCAAAGATGTGTTACTGTGAAATCAGTGGACAAATTCAGTGTGTGAGAGTTGCTACTCATTACCTTGGCTTTGTGGAGATAGTTAAAAAAGGTGCAAAACAAGTATAAAAGCTGTTGTTACTGTCTGTGTTTTCCACTCCCTATGCCCTCTGGATGTAAACAATGGCATAAGGCAATAAGCTATCTTGGCTGAGACTTGGAAACAGAATATATTCAAAAGTCCTTCATGCTCTTCTACTAAACTCATCTGATTTATTCCTTAAATCTGCTGAAATCAATATGAAAAGGCTAACTTTTAAATGGAAGAAGTTCTTTGTTCAGACACTGAGCCATCACCATGACAGTGTCCATTTTCCATGCTCAGCTGAATCTGTACATGCCTGCCTGGGAGCTCCACCGACTTAGCACAGGCAGGGAACGTGCACTTAGCTTTGCTGGGAATGTTTATTCTGAACATCATTGCAGGGGGTTTTTTTTGGGCCAAAGAACACAGGACGGCTTGTTTGTCCTGAAATTCAACCTGTCACTCTGAACTCAGGGATTAACCTTATTTTGCTAGTGGGTTTTGGTAGCTGTAGCTGGTACTTCTGTAACTTTTAACTTTTGTGATTTTGGTGGGGGTTTTATTGTTGTTATTTGTTTGTTTTTTAGTTATTTGGGGTTGTTTCCCATTTTTTTTTTTTAATAAAGCCACAACAGTATCTGTCTTGTTACTGTAACTTGGGCCTTATCTTATGAAAAAATCTATTTAAAGATAGCACCATGGTGTGCTAGGTAATACTGCTGAACATGTTGAAAGCTATCTGCTGCTGGGATATGTGCTCTGTGCTCTGCAGACCCAGGGACCATAAACCCTTCAAGAAAAAGACCTTGTCTTCTATTCAGTTTTGCGGATTCTGTAAACACCTATCATGTTAGGTATAAAAATTTATTTTGGGGAAATACAGAGGCTTTTGGGCAAATATAGTAGGTGTAGAAAATGGCTTAGATTAACATGGTCTAGTGGATGGTATCCCTGTGCATGGCAGAAAGGTTGGAAATACATGATCTTTAAGATTCCTTCCAATTCAAATTCATTCTGTGATTCTATGAATTTATGAAATACCATAGTAAATTCAAATAACCAGCAATATATCCAAATCTGCTTGTACCAGCCTAATTACCACTAAAATACCAATTCCCTTAAATAAGAAATTCATTGAAACTGCAGTAGTCTTTTTTAAAACTATTTTTAAAATGTTTATCAAAATTTCTTCAGTTGCATGTCTCTGCCTTTATTATGGCTATGTCTCTTTCTATCAACCTTCCTTTATCTTCCTCATTTCACTCTCTCACCTGTAAGAAACACTCTTGAAATCTGACCACAGTTTCCTTTTGAATCCTGGGGTACACTATTTGTGCTGCACACACTTGCAACACAAAATACACACTGAATGCTCTTACATGATAGGACTTTCCAGGGGGACAAATAAAGTAAGGCACAAAAGTTTAGAGCCTATTAGTCAAACACATGGGCATCTGTTTGTTAAAGGCCTAAGCTCTAGTGTTGGCACAGCATAGTGTATTTACATACCACAATATCCACACAGGATTAAAAACAATTTTACAACAAATTGTCACCTAAAATGCAAGAGTGTCAACATTTGGGGGTAAGTGCATTACTTTAGAGCCAATTACTGAATAAAATAATGAAAAGTAATGGTGACAGAAGACTCTTCCTTTTGTTTGCATTGAGTGAGCAGCACCAAATAAACTTCTAAGCCAAAATATCAACTGTCTCTTGAGAGTTGACAAGCCTCCCAGTGATTTGATCCTCTGGTCCTGAAAAGTTTATAGCAAGCAGCAGAGGTCTTGTCAGGTGCCATCTACATTCTGTGACAAACAACTTAGATTGTGAAAGACACAACTAAAGATTGGAGATTAGTCTGAAATACATCTTGAACTGCCTATACTTCAGCATATGTGGGAGAACTCATTGTGACCTTTCACTAACCAAAGAGGGGTTCCAAAAAGGTTGAGTGTGATTTTTGCATGAGGAGATAGTGATAAGGACAAGGAGGAAAGGTTTTGAACCAGAAGAGGGAAGAGTTAGGCTAGATGTTAGGAGGATGTTCTTTATTCAGAGGGTAAGGAACAGATTGCCTGGAGAATCCCCATCCTTGGAAGTGTTCAAGGCCACGTTGGATGGGGCTTTGAGCAACCTGGTCTAGTGGGTGGCATTTCTGCCCATGGCAGGGGGGTTGGAGCTAGACGATCTTTAAGATCCCTTTCAACCCAAACCATTCTATGATTCTATGATTCTCTGAAAATATTTCTCTCCCTTTGTTAACTGTGCTGAAATTCCTCATGTTATTATCTGGTGAGAGGAGCCACTAGCCAGGACAAGCCTGGCTGTACACAGACCTTATCAAGCACAGTCAAAACAAAGGCAGGATCTACAGCATGAGCAAGAGGAATAATTATGAAATCATACATAAATACATCACTTTTGATACAAAGAAATTTCTGCTCTGGGTCAGACCAGTGGCTCATTATATCCAGAATGCAGTCTCTGGAAATATCAGACACATGCTGCTTTTGAGAAAAATATCAGAAATCTCTGACTATAAAACCCCCTTTATTCTAACAGCTAATGCTTAAATTGCACCCTAAAGCAGAAGTTTTGTATCCAAAAAGAAGGGAGGTGTGCACATAGGTCAGTCCTGTCCCAGTACTCATTTAAATAGTGGCTAAGGCATGCCCCCACTCTCAAAGCTGGGAGCCCAGCTTTATCCCCACTCTCAAAGCTATTTTTCTGGCAATGTGTTTCACAGGCTGCATATCCTTATACCACATTCTCTCTGCCTACTTTTAATTTCTGAGTTTTCTTCCTTATTTATTTTTTATGTGCTAAGTGCTACTTTGCAATGTGTTTTACCTTCCCTGTGCTATTCCTTGTTTTATGCTTGCAGCCTATATTGTAGATCTCTGTAAATATATCCTACCAAGCCTTGCTCTTTCCTGAGTCTTACAGTTTTAATATCCAAGTCAAAAAGTTAAAGTTTGCTTACACTGTGCTTTTAAATCACAAGCCAGATGAAATGGGTGGAAATTTCCATGTGGCATAGGAAAGAATATGAAATGATCTCTTGAAAATAATTAAACATCTCAATTCAGTGTGGCTGTGCTTCTTTTCAAAGAAAATGTCTGTAGAGAAATGTAAGTTTGTGGGAGTCAGTTACACTGTCTATGTCTGGTGTTTGATGGATTACCTGTGATGCTTATTTGAGTAAAAAAAGATAAGTTGTATTTAACAAATCCTTCCAAAACTACTTCTACTTGAACTAGAGAACAGAAAGACATAGCAACCAAAATCTGAACCTATTCTGTTTTGGCAGTCATGAAGTCAGAGGACCTGTGGGCAGAAGCCAACTGACAAGGAACATAAAACATGGAAAGACTGAGACACCTTTGCAGAGCCACTGTTGTGCACAGGAATATCTTGCATGGTCAACCACAGACTGCACAAGCAGTGGTGCCTGGAGTGCCATGGGCAGGTATGAAGGAAGACAGGGGACTGCTATATTGGGAAAAATAAATGCAGGCTTCAAATGGAGTCTTAAGGGAAATGGAAAGAATGATTCAACAGAAAACTCAAATATGTACCTTTTTATTCATCAGGGTATTTTCAAATGTCTAAATAAATTAATTAATAAATAC